>QYTT01058827.1:0-12506 GCA_006980735.1 Dasypogon diadema
CGAGATTTATGTTTTCTTACAGTGTTTGCTTATGTGGTAATTTTTCGTCAATTAATTTGTATTCTATGATTTCTAAACAAAATATACCCTTGAATATCTTACATCTGCTTAAATTCGACAGTTAATGACCATTTCACGGATGAGCCCTAGGCTAGATATGATGCGAAGTATATTTTCGTTTGGCATTCGTATAATTTCGAAGTTGGTTCAAAAGGGTACGTACGAGATATAAGAAAAAAACCTGGGACAATACCGGCAATAATTTAATGAACGCCAATGGCAATATTATAAATGGGCAACTTCAGGAGGAACTTTCAGTATATCTCAGAGAAAAAATATAATATGTTTGTGGCAACTATATTTTCAGAGAACTTTAATATAGTTAGAAAATTTTATTGTGAACAATATGTCACATGATGTAACAGATTTATCCTAAACATATTCATAGTTAACATCTTGTGATTTATAAATTCAAACACAAAAAACGATTAATTATATTTATAGTTGCTACCTTTGTAACAATTGGTATTTTTAACCATATAATATTTATCAGAATTATATATATGTTTGCCTCAAACAAAGTATATATTAGTCTAGTAGTCTAGTCTGAACTATGTACACAATTACCGGAACTAAATACATTGTTGCAGGAAACATTTTTTGCTTGAGAGTGTGTTTATTAGAATAAGGTTATCACAACTAAGATCATAGTTGTCGGGACTAAACCCATAGTTGTGAAAAGCATATTTTTGTTCTGAATGTGATTATCAGAATCATAGAACATGATTGTCGGATAGCCGTACACAGCATTGTTCTGAATATGATTACCAGAATTATAGAACATGATTACCACAACTAAGAATATGATTGTTGATGAAATAAAAAAGGAGTGGTTGAAGTTTCATGAGAAACCTTGTGTAACGGCGGAGATTAAATGGAAAGAGACTTTTTTCCATTATTGTTCAGTAATATTAGGATTAGGGCCACCAGGAAATTTCTAATCCATGTGATTCGAATCAAAGCATAGAGAAATGAAAAATTACACACATGCTACTTCCTCTAGGCGAAATGTGTCTTATTCATTATTGGAATAATGGAGTCATTAACAACAACAGGCGGAAATTCAGAAGCATCAATCAAGTTGTTATAGATGACCATGGCTTCAGTTTTATGGGCATTGAGTTTGAGGCCATTACTAATCGCCCAATTCGAAATTGCCCCAATGTCATCATTCAAACGACTAACACAATCCTCAATAAGACCAATAGGCCTGGAATTATAAAGTTGTACATCATCTGCATACAGATGATACTTCACTGAGCCTATCACTTCAGCAAATAGTAAAGGACCAAGTACCGAGCCTTGTGGAACCCCGTGCTTTAGGTGAGCTAACTGGGATGAATGCTCTCCAATTAAGACTTACTGATACCGCCTGCTCAAATAACATGAAATGAGGTCAGCAGCCCTATCAGTAAAAACAAACTTATTGATAAGTTTTTCACTCAGTATTCCATGATTCACAGTGTCGAAAGCCTTCGAGAAATCTAGAAGAGTCAAAACAGTAACCTGGTCACTATCCATCGACTCCCGAACATCGTCCGTAATCTTAAGTAATGATATCGGAAAATTTACCAAATGAAGTGATATTTTATAATGAAACAGAATCTATTTCCGAAGAACTTTTCAAAATAGAGAGAGAATTTCTTTTGGAAGTATTGAACTTTGATCAATATTATAATTGCTTTATAGTGGAACAAGAAAAGCGAATTCATAAAGTTTATTACATTCAAAATTTGCCAAAGCTGAAGCCATTTAATGTAAATACGTTAACAGATGGGAGAAAGTGCTTGAAAAAATATATATACGACATTTTTACTAACCATTGTGATTCCTCTATTAAGAAAAAAAATGCATAGAGTGTAAAAATGAAATACATACACAACTGTGTTCATTTATTTTGTATGAGATCCTTAATAATTCATATGTTTCGCCTGTGAAACATGAATATTTGTGAGAATTTCTAAAAGTCTTAAAAATAAAGTTTATAATAAACTCGATTATAACCAAATTTAAAAATATTTTTTTCTTGATTTAATTCATGACCCTTAACCTTAACCTCAAGAAACCAAGACTGAATAATGAGAAATATTTCTTAAAATAAGAAATCAAACAAAAATAAGTATCTGAATTTAAGAAATTTATGTTTGAAAATTATTGTATAAGTCGAGAAATTTCCTCTTGATATAAAAACTATATTCTTGAAATAAGAAACTCAAATAAGACTTGTTCATTAATTTTTGGAGCTTTGGAAGTTACAATTTAATTTAACAAAATATTTTCTGAATGTCATTTTCTTCAAATCATATCACATTTGATTGAATTAATCATTTCTCCACTTGGACGAGAATCGTTCTTTATTTACTTAATACTCTATTGCATTCATTTGTGCTTTCGAAAAATTGTCCCTACGTATAATGATATTTTAAGTAATTGAAATTAACTACTTGCAGGGAATTATTTGGTTGTTTCCTTTTCGAATTTTGTCCAATAATCTGGAAATTCAATATGGCGGCCCGACTAAGGAGTGGGGGACGTGCCTTATTTTTGTTTTTCTGAATTGGAATCTCATAAAACTCATCTGTACAAGCTTTTAAAGTGATAGGTTGCTGCCTTTACAATTTATGTCCAATAATCCAAAATTTCAATATGCCGGTTAAACCAAGGAGTGGCGCGATATGGCCTATTTTCATTTTCCCGACTTGGAGCCCATAATTTCAAAGCGATAGGTTGCTTTCCCTTCGATCAAGGAGTGGGGGAATATTTATTAGTTAAGAGTCTCATAAAACTGTTTCTTACTAAATTTGAGAGCTCTGCATTGTTTCCTATGTGAATTATACCCAATAATCCAAAAACTCAATTTGCTGCCTATTGAAGGAGTGTGGGGATCCGCCCCATTTTGGACGGATGGACTGACAGACGGACATGCTTAAATCGATTTGTTTTCACATGCTGAGCATATTCATTCTGCTCTAACATTATTGGTTCTATGCGTTACAAACGTTGGATAAAAACTAATATACCCTATATATCATATAGGCATAGGGTATAAAAAATTGTCGTTGTATTTTACAATGTAGTCGATTCGAGCGAAATTTCTTTTTGAAAGTAATAGCACTTCCTTTTTTGATCATCACATCTTTACATGATACATTACGCGTTCTATGAACTTTACGACTAGTGCATTTGATGTCATATTTTTTGAAGTTTTCTTTTTTCAATGTTTTTAAAATATCATGCTTAAACGATATATTTTCGTAATTTAGGATATGTGCGAAATGCGGCTAAATTTGGCTAAATACCTCAATTAGTTTAGAAACTTCCATCACTGCACATTGCACTACATGCTGGAGTTCACATTATACAATGTTTAGCTCAATTGTTCAAAATTGGCAAAATAATAGGAGTTCTCCAGGAGAAACAAGAACTAAGCTGATTATCACATATTAACAACATATTATTAAAGCTGTTGGTCAACTTATCCGAACATTTCTATAATGTGTCGAAAAAATACTAGGTTCTAAATACCTTACCCTGCGCTACGTCCACACAACACTGAATTTCATTAAAAACATTTGCGAACCAAATTTTGAGGATCTAAAAGAAGTAGTAGCATTATTAAAGATAAATCTATTACAACGCGTTAATTCCAAATGGATACCCAAATTATCAATGTACCATAAGATGGCCTTCTTTCTTTATCCTCCAAATAATCAATTAAGAATTTTTGATTCAGTTACAGTGTTGGAAACAAAAAATTTTTGTTCAGGAAAAATGTAAAAAAATTTACCAAATTCTTCAGCAAATGCTAATGTTCAAGCACAAGTTACTGAATCTGCATTTCAAATCCGATCGTCTGACTTCAAAACCGATCGTCTGACAAAATTTTCTTCGCTGGATTGATAAATGACGAACAAGTAGTCTGAAATGAAATTGAAAAGTACTTCAGTATTGTAGTTAAATACTGTGACAATTTTAACGTCCTCAAATGGTGGTGTGATCGCAAATCCGAATTTGTGCATCTGTATAAACTAAGAAAGCAAATTTTTGCATACCTGCCAGTAGCGCACCATCCGAACGGATATTTTCTTTAGCCAGAAATATTATAACTGAGAAAAGATATATCCAGAAGCTCTTAGAAATGTAGTATTCCTAAGTTCTATACTTATATCGAGTTCGATTGAAGAAAGTGTTCGACACAGTTCCTACCTAATTGCTGTCAAAAGGCAGAAATTCGTTCCTAACGAGTTCCAACTCTAAAGTTGTCAGGTTCGAACTTTTTAGTTTCTCGGGTTGCACGCACACAAAAAGGTAGACGTCAATGCCAGTTTGTTTTTTGCTGTGATTTTCGGGTCTTTTGGCTCCTTGTATCCAATAAATAATAAAATGGAAGAAATAATAGATTTTTTTATGGAATCTTCCTCAAGTAATGAAACTTCGTCCTCGAATCGTTCTTCTGAATAAAACATAATATAAACGTGATCAGCTGATACCAGTTCCGACCAAGGTTTCTCAATCGAACTCGACATTAGTGTGGGTGTTGGATCCAATTGCACCACACGAAATAGCTGACTCATCGTAAGATTGACGCCCTAGTCAAGCTAGGCTTCAACGTTTACGATTTCTGAGATGGTGAACTCTTCACCGAGGGATGAGCAGCCTCTCGGAATGGAGGGAATTCCAGCGATGCCTGTGGGAAAAGTGTCGTGTTATTTGCAGATACTCCTTTGAACTCTAGGAGGAAACATAGATTCATAGATTCGCCTGGTACAGCCGGTAGGATTCTACTTCTAGAAATAAAAGCTTTGAACCTCTTGTTAGGAGAAAAGATATTTATGTATTATTTAGCGCAATATGAGATCTAAAGTCTCCATAAACAAAATTGAGTTTTAATTTACATAAAGACTCATTTACGTTGGTGAACTGAATTTATAAAATCTTAAATCTTTTTAAACTCATGTTGGCTTCACCAAAAAACTAACTGATTAACACGTTCACGCCGGAGCTTTATTAGTAAGAGAGCTTTCTCAATTTGTATTTAGGTTTTCGTGTAATTTTCTCTTAAAGTTCTCGCGTGACCCACCGGTGGGTTACCCCGGCGTGAACGTGTTAAAAAAACAAACGAGACAGACGCAAAAAAAGCTACTGCCTACTACCAATTCCTGAAATCGCCCGTTGGTTGTTTCGCCTCACGGTGAAATATTCTCTACAAATTTCAGGTATCACTCAGAAATTAAATTAATTAATATATTTCAAAAGACGAAAATCATACTACTCGTAATTAATCAAAAACTTTACAAAAATATTACGAAATCCTTCCAAGTGAATTTTTAAATAACATTAGATTTTGTTAAAAATCGTGCATAAGCAATTTTAGTAAATTGTTAGGGTTGAATTAATAAAAAAAATCCTTAAAGTACTTGTGCTTATAGGAATTATATATATATTAAATCCGTACTTTTCTTGCACCGAAGTATTTATTTCAATTTTCATGAAAACATAAATCATTGCAAGGGAGTCAAATAATTTCTATCTGCTTGTCTTTGAGTAATTCTTCCACTTATTAAATCAACGAGTATCGTATTGGTAACTGTAGTACTCGCTATTACTCGCTCATATTAACTCACAAATACTACATGCTCGCTCATATTAACTTACAAATACTTTGCGCATGGAATACTGCCTTAGCATCTCAGCAGCGAAAATGGTAATCAACTCCGGAGAAAACTACTTCCATAATGAATGGAAAATTCATTAAATGGTTAGAATCAATTCAAATTTTTCCGTACAAATAACTAGTTCAGTAATTCATTACCTCTTAAAAAAGGTAATGCAGTAAGTAATGACAGAAACCTGTAAGAAATATAATGTATATAGGACTAATTCTAAAACCAAATATTTCTGAAGGGCAGCCAATTACACTCAAGATTCCAGACAATCTTCTTTTTTACACGCGATGTCATAGGAAGAGTCCATATCGGATCCTTCTGCATTACTAGTAATTACTTACGGAATTTATGCACAAAAATCGGTTCTCATAACTAACTTCAAACTTGAAATGATTTACTCTCTTCTTCACATGAAAACATGCAGGCATGAACATGCTAATTTTACACTCTTTTCTGTCTCGTTACCTTTTGCATTACCAGTAAGTGGTGACTCTGAAAAAATTGTAATGCATTAGAGATTAGTTCTATGCATCACCTCTTCTCACTTTTCCTACTGGGAAGTGGTTCTGCTTACTGAGAATTACTTGCGGAATCTGTTGGGTAATGGCTTCCCTTCGCTAGTGTAAGTAGGTACGAAATGTTAAAATTTTGCGAGTGCATTATCAAGGGGCATAGTAGTATTATGCAGCTCTCTGTTAAGTAAGTGTGAATTATGTGTTAAGTATCTATGCACTATTTTCAACATATTATGTATTTAACGAACATTATATATTTAACGAATTGGTAGTTACTATTAAATCATTTAATAAAATGAGCGTTTCCTTTTAAAATTTCATCAGTTATGAATTTTCTATTTCAGGTCAAAATTCAGCCATGACAAAGAGGAAAAAATTCTTCTATGAATGGTTCAACATATTTACAATAATTTGGATACTTATTTCTGACATATGCTTGAATGGTATGTACAAATATTTTATTTCTTACATTACAATTGGTATTCTTAAAAATATTATTCATTTGCATTCTTAAAGAAATATAGATCAATTAGAATTTTCAGTCTTTTATATTTTTCTTTGAACAAAATTGCAAACTGTATTTAAACAATACAACAACAAAACATGGTTTGTCACAAAAAGTACATTTTGAGATATAATGGGGATTTTTATAATCATTCGTTTACAATAAACAACGAAACTAGAATTTAAAAAATTCCTCTTAGTGAAGTAGAACAGCCCAGTTCCTTATCTCAAGAAAGCTTTAAAAAATATCTGATTTTTATTAGGTAGGAAAAAATTGTTATTTACTACAAAATTTCTATTCTAAATGAATTTTTATTTAATAAATTGGGAGATCTATTCATGACGTTAACCATTGAAGAACAATTTTGCAGAGCTATGATTATAATTTTAAGATTTTAAAAAAAGTGTTCCCTTTATTTTTCTTAAACGGTTTATAGAAGAACAATGTTAATTTTTACACAAAAGTTGAACAATAATTTTGTCTTGAAAGTAAGTTATTACGGGCTTTTCCTTTTGTTTATTGTTTATTCAGATATTATCAAAAATGATATTTTCTAACTATATTTAGGAAAAGTTTTCAGATATTTTGTCTTTTTTGATTTTGGTTTGATTGTGGCTATGAAGTATCAATTATTATTTGCAAAGAAAACGTTTCCTGCAATCTTGAAAAAGTGCTTGAATAACTACTATACAAGCAAATGCGTCAGTATATCTCTGAGAATAACTTCCTTTCGAAATGACAGTCTGGTCTTCACGCTGACTATACTTGTGAGACATTTCTATTGAATATTTCTACTGATTTCCGTCTGTCATTGTACAATAACTTTCTCGCAACGTTCGTTTTGTTTGATTTCATGAGAGATTTTGACTCTGTTAAGCATGATCTCCTTTCAAAACTAAGGAAAATTTATCACTTCTCAATCTCTGCCATCAAAATTCTCAATGATTTTTTATGTGATCAGGTTAAGTAGGACTCGACTGACATTTCGAAAGGGATTCCACAGGGCTCATTCTTGGGCCCCCGCTATTTTGTTTATTTATAAATGATCTTCCTGATATCATCACTGACATTAACATTCATTTATATGTGGACGTTGTGCAAGTTTACCTTTCTAGTCCAATGACATACAGAATATCGCTTCCTGGGCAGATAGTAATCAACTGTTCCTTAATCCATCTAAATCATCTTGTATGATTTCTTGCAAGAGCGGTTACAAAAATTCTCTTTTAGGTGTCTCATTTGACTCTTACATAAATATGAGAGCGTTACTGTTTCTAAAAAGGCTGTTAGTTTTGAAAAACAACCATGATACCTAATATTCGTTTTCGGCAATCACCTCACCACGAAACGATCCTCATACCTTACATGCGGAGTATTGTTGGGCAACGTTCTCACTTTGTTTTTATTGCTCGTCTTTGGAATGCACTATCAATTTCAGTCTGGGGGTGTAGGAGGATATCCGAGTTTAGGGACTTTAATTAAAGTTTATTGATTGAGGGAATATTTTTGCATTCTGAAGATATCTGGGAATGAATTATAAATTCAAAAAATTTGAATATGCACGAAAGCATAGCTATAATTCTAAAATTTGAGATTTTATTCTCTTATTGTCTCTACCACATTTCTGATAAATCCAAACAAGTTTAAAATATATTCTTTGAAGACTGCTGTCATATTTATCAAACATTACCCATGGTTTCCCCTACCTAGATCTGTACATAAAATATTATTTCACGGATATAAAAAGAATGGAAAATTGTATAGTGCCTTTAGGTTTACTCTCAGAAAAAGCTCAAGAATCGAGGAATAAGAATATAAAAATGTATAGAGAATGTTATTCTAGAAAATTTAGTAGAATGAATATCCAAAAGAATTTAAATATTTGTTAGACATGGACAAATAAAAAAGAAAAAAATGTAAAAGAATGACTTAAAATTTGTTTTTATGTATAATAAAACTTTATTACTTATTAATTATATGTTTTTTTCTATTTTCCAAACCCATATCCGACTTTTTAATCAATTAATTAATTTTTGCCAGAAATTTTGAAAAATCCGCCTGTGTGCGTCGGCGTAAATATAAGACGAATCTGATTATAGTCCACTTAAATGGGGACCTCTCCCCGTAATTAAAGTACGAATCATAACATAGATCGCAATTTTTTGCTTCGTCTTTGCATTTTCTCTTTTCTCTATTATTTTAAAATCTGCGGCCAGTTCGAAGAACTCTTCCATTTGTAACTATTCGTGTAAAAGTAACAAGAAATTTCAGTCCAAATCTGAAAGCTAAACAACCGTCAATACCAGCCCTATTTTGCAGTAAATATTAACATGTTAATACTGTTACGAAGATTCAGGACCTATAGGAAGTTATATTATAACTATTGGCTAGAAATTGAGTTAAAAATCGACATTAATTTGACTGAAAACAGAAAATTTGTATTACTAGTTATTTTGAGTATCTATAGAAATCTATGCTTAACAATTTAATTTAAACAAGTGAAATATTTGTAGTTAGAAATGCATTTGCTTAACTCTAGGACAAAAAACTTTAGGTAAACGTTGGTTTGAAAAATTGAATATTTATACCTGTAGCTATCGAATTTGTTAGTGAAGCTGGGCATCGGTGCGAAATCCTTCGCCGGCCTTATTGAAGTTTCATTCCTTTCGCATTTCTTTTGTTGATTTTAACGCCTAAAAGAAGTTTAACGTAGCAAATAAGGAAAAGAAACATATTCTGAAAATTACTTGAGAACCGCGCCCTATAAACTAAAAATTTCCCCCTAAGAAATATCCGGGCTATTTCGAGGGATTTTCGTGACCGAGTCCACTTTTTTGGATACAGCAAACTGTAATAAAAAGAGAAGAAATTTATTTCAATACATGTTGCTTCCCCTTGTCGTATCCCGAAACGAGTCGCTGCGCTCCAGGTAATCACTGCGTTTGCGAAATCACTGCACTGTGTGGAGCCGCTGCGCTACGGGAAATCACTGCACTGTGTAGAGCAGCTGCGCTCCAGGTAATCACTGCACTGTGTGAAGCCGCTGCGCTCCAGGAAATCACTGCACTGTGTGGAGCCGCCACACTTTCGGAACCACTGCGCTCTGCTGGGCCCCTTCACTTCACTCGACGGGGTCACGGCGCTGCACTCCACGGAATCGCTGCTCTATACGGAATCGCTGCACTACACGGGGTCTCTACACACTTCCGACATTCCTTCGTTCGGCGTTGCCCTGCTGCTCCCGCGACGCGTCTTAAGCCTGGTGACCGCAAACAAAGAGATTCGCTGCCCTCCTCAGATCCCTCCGCTTTTAGCCTAAATTTTGTAACAATACTTACACCATATTTTTATAAATTTTAGTCCCAAAGGGTTTTTTTCACATAAAAGATTATAGCAGAAAAACTATTCAATTTTATAGTAAAATATAACTTTAGTATAAAAATCATTTCATAAAGGTTATCTTTAAAACTCTACTCGACATCATAGCTTAAGAACCTAGATAAAAAACGAAAAACCCCTAAACGATAAAAAGATCGTTTAGTTCCCAAAAATTTGGATTTCAGTGCAACTTCAGCACGCGATGAGTTACAGTCCCTTCCGGGACAGTAAGTAGGTAAAACAAAGCAAGCTGCAATATAATGCCAGGTACAGTGTGAAAGAAAATTGCTTTTTAAAACTGACCTTGTTAATTTTTACGCCAGCCTTCCTTTCATTTAAATATAAAAATTGGTTGCTTTGTAAACTAATATAATGAAATTTAGGCATTAGGTTTACTTATGGGAAACCATTTTTGCAAAGGCTTACAAGCTACCTAATATTTATTTACAAATTTGTGTTATTTGAGTTACCGTACCCCATCAAGGTGTTCCTCAAGGATCAATCCTCGGTCCTCTCTTATTCAGCCTATATATTAATGACTTGATGTATGTAATCAGGATTGCATCCGTTCAGTTGTATGCCGATGATGTTCAGATATATCTCAGTAGGTCAATCGGTTTAGTTGAGGGTTGTGAATGCCGTATTAATGAGGATCTTCGACAAATTTACGATTGGGCACTCGCCAACAAACTGTCACTTAACCCTCATAAACCTAATTGCTTAGCAATATATAGAAATGTTATCGAGCCTGGCGACTTTCCATCTATCCTTTTAAATAATAATATTTTCGAATATAAGGATTGTATTAAAAACTTGGACATATCAATCAACTCCAGACTCAGTTGCTGTAACTATATTAAGGATATGATGGGTAAAATATATGTCAGTCTTCGTCAATTATGGATTAGCTCAAGTTGTTTATCCGTTACACTTAGGAGGAAATTAGAATTGGCTATAATTATCCCGCATTTTACTTTTGGCGGTCTCGTCTTTGGTAACATTGATTCCTTATGCCAAAGAAAGCTGACGGTGGCATTTAATGATGTGGTTCGCTATACCTACGGGCTTCCTCGCAGTGTGCACGTCTCTCCTTATGTTGCATTGCTTCTGGGCACCTCGATTGAGGTTTATCTTGAGATGCATAGACTAATTTTCTTGCACAAATTAATAAATGATAACATTCCGCAGTATTTAAGAACAAAACTGCAGTTCTTTCAATCGGCCAGGCATCGCCAGCTCCTGGTTCCAAGATGCTTATCACAGTACGGCCGGCGTTTTTACTTTGTCCGGACTATCTGCTAATCGAATACCCTTCCCAGTAGTATTCAGTGTGTGGGCTCCAGCAGAGTGTTCTCCAGGCTGCTGAGAGATTATCAGGAACTCTAATAATGGCGCATTAGTTTTCTGTGTATTTTGTACTATTAGTATAGAATTAGTTAGTATAATGTTGCGTATTATTTATTTAGCTATTTTATGCTGTGTTAATTTATATTATTAGAAATAGTTGCTTCCCTCCTATATATATATAGTATATTATTATTATTATTACTGTCTTATAAAACTGTCTACAATTTCGAAATTACACCCTTCTTAATATTCCTTATTGTCATTACTCTAGAAATTAGTACATAATTGCAGATTCAAAAATAAAATTATATAGAGACGTACAAAATTAAATACTGCGCTTCGTAATTTTGTTATAACGCTGTTGATTAGTCAAGTCCAACTTGGAAGAAAATAGGATTAGAAAATGAAAATTGTATTTTCATGTTACCTGATTATGTGTTGTCAGTTGTGACCTGTATGTCTCTATTCCTACGCCTTGATTCTGCAAAGAAATTTGTTTATTTTCTAGACTGGTTTGATTTGTAATTCTCACCTGCGGTTGGAACTCCTTTTTGGGATTCTTTGGCCTCCATGCGAGTTGGCTTCTAACTTGGGTTGCACATGATTATCCATCATCCTTGGGCCAGGCTGTTAGGGGAAACGACTCACATTCTATGTTTACCGGAAGCTATGGACACGGCAAAAATAGGGATAACTAAATCTACTGCTATCACCTCAATGGGATCCTGTGTTTGTATACCGCCACGCGTAAAATGAGGAAAGGTCACACTTACCTTGAGACCACAGCAGGGTAGTACATGCAATGGGAAAACTTCATTCAAAACACCAGGATGTACACATATCTTACGCCGTCGTACTTGGATTTTGTACCTGAAACGAGAAATCGATTAGTCTTTCCAACAAATTAGCACAAAAACAAGTGAAACAATGCAAACGTGAATAGTATGTAAGAGCATAAACTTATGAGGGATTTAGTATCACTAGAAATATAAGAAAGATGCGTAATATGGATGTTAGTATAGGTATTATGAAAGA
>QYTT01058903.1:0-11150 GCA_006980735.1 Dasypogon diadema
CCTCCATACCCAAACTAAATTTCTGAATATATCACGGTTCTTGTCTATTTGTATATCAATATTTTTTAGTTTCAAATGTATTCTAAGGGGATATTTTAGTGTATTGGGATATTGAAGAAGTTCTTGTTATTTCGGGATGAAAATTAATATTTTATTTTAAAAAATTAGTAAAAAACCTTTCACTCAAAGTATTGTCCATCGCTAGCCACTAATTTTTTCCATCTTTCTGGCGGCATTTGAATTCCACGTCTTTTGAGGCTATCCAAAGGTCGACCCATTTTTTGGCATCTTCATAAGTGCTACTCTACTCTTCATAGAGTGCTACTCTACTCTTCATAGAGTGCTACTCTACTTCGCCAGGCGATAGTTATCGTTCCGATCGATAATCCATACGGGTAATGTCTGGTGAACCCGGCGGGAGGGGTAGGACTTCCCATTTAAGCGTTTCCAAGTAGGTTTTCACCAGTTTTGCGACATGTGACCGAGCGTTGTTATGGTGCAAAATCACTTCGGTTCCGTTCGGTTGAATTACACCCAGCTGATCCCATCAGATGCAGAGCAGAAGCTTTAAACTATTGACATTCGACTTTGTCGACGATGTTGATGTATGGCCGGGCTTACTCCACGGTTTTGTACGGATTATTGCTGTGTATCTGTTTTTCATCACCCGTCACGATGCGATGGAAGAAACCTTTCTTTTTCTGCCGTTGAAGTAGCTGTTCACGCGTGAAAAGAGGCTGTACGATGTTTCTCAACTTCAGCTGGTATCGCACCCAATGTCATTGGTTTTGAATCATTTCTAATGCTTTCAAACGTTTCGAAACTTTTCGATTCTGCAAGTTTTGCTAGCATCTGACATGAGTCTTCATAAGGTAATGCCTCCAATTCTTCGTTTTCAAAATTTTTCGGTGCGCCAGGACATTCTTTAACTTCAAAATAAAAATCATTTTTTTGAAGCGTCTAAACTAATCTTTGGATGTTGTTTCCTTTGAAAAATTCAGCAAATACTTTTTTTCTCTTCTGTATGCAGAGTTATCCCCTAAAAGAAAGATCTTCTGAAGCTGTAAAAAATTCTTTTTACGTTTATAAACCTAAAGCTAAACTTGCTGAAAAATACATAATACAGTAGAATAATATAGAATAATTTTTAATTTTATCTTTTTTATATGGTTATTATTTACTTTACTATCTTTAATTTGAAATTTGAACTAAACTAGTGAATCAGATATTATGTAAGAAAAATATAAAATATAAATAAATATAAGAAATCTGAATGCCATTAATGATAGTAATTTTTCCTCTCGTCACAATTTACTCACCTGCATTCACCCTTCGTTACCCATTCATACCAAATATGAGAAAATGCCAGCAATTCCTAAAGTAATTTGAAAACATTTCGTGGGGTTGAATGTACCCATTAAAAAAGTTGTGCATTTCATGCTTCTGTTAAGGTGATATTTTTTAAGGGGTGTCACAGAGACATACTTTCGACACACGTAATAAAATGGTAATTTGTCAGTGTTTGCCACCCTTATTCTTGTCGTTTTCTTGGCTACTAAGAAATGTGGAATTTTGTTACTCCTCAAAGATTTTTGCGCCCCAGTCCGTTTTTCAAACATATCATCAAATTGTCAAAAATTATTTAAAACCGATAAATTTTACAGCCGTGTTATGTATAGAAATCAAGAAGTGAGCACCTGATTATTGTTCGGTGAACACATATTTCTTGTGGGGCACACCTGTCTTGCGACAAACATTGACTTTCGTGTTTACACCTTGTACAATTGGAAGTAGGTGGATAAATGGTGGCAGCTCCTTTACTTTTAATTTGAATATCTATCACTTAAATGTTGTGGCTTTCAATCACCTCATAATGTTTCGTTCAGTTGTAATTATGAAACTACCACTTGCTACAGAAAACCGAGAACTCTGCAAAAAGGTAAATTTTCTAACTGCGCCACAATTCGAAAGCATTTGTTAATTAGAGTAGATAGTGGAAAATTACCGAGAAGTTTCAGACAAACAAATTTATTACATCTGATTCCAGATTTATTAAGGCATCCCTTTCGAATAATTCTGACAACACCCATTCTGCACGAATTCCATTAATTTTGCGCAAAAGTTTGTGCTGCCGATAAATCACTGCACTCAAGCCAAATTATAAGAGAGTAAAGTTCTGGAGTAGTACATTACCGTCAATATGTGAAGATATAATTCGTTCGATAACTTAGTTCACTCTTGCGGGGTGATAATACAATTTTCCCACTTGACTCCCCTGGCATAGTTCTACATATGAGACTGCTAAGGCGAAAATGTGCCCCAGCAAGGTGGCGGTTGAATTTCCTAGTTCACAGATATATTCCATGAACTAGGAAGTTCAAAGTTACTATTGTAGAAAGAACGCCAGGGGCTTGTAATTACAAGCTGGGGAGCAATAAAATTTCGAATATGGAATTACTGATCTCGGGGCTTTGGCTCACAGCGCCAGCAAACCCGCCCACCGCAATTCCACTTCACGTTCGGGGTAATTAATCTCGATAAAGTGTAACCCGAAAATTCACCTTCTTGCAACAAATACTGCAAGTATTTTTCCTCAGAAATCGACATCGAATCTCAATCGAGCCTATCTTGGGTAAGCATCTGAACAATGTCGCTACAGGTTTCGATAATTCCACATGGTTCGTTGTCGACATCATTTGCTTCTTCAGAGCCACGTTATGCCTTTTTAGAATCTCTGTATTTATAGCCATTATGGAAAAGCATTTTATTCATCGTCTCATATAAATTAAGACTGATACGGCAGTAAATCAAATTCCATGATGACATCATGTCATATCTTGAAGGAGCCCCTTGCCCTTGTCGGCACATCTTCTGATCGAATTCGCAGAGCACGATCAAATGCGCAGTAGAGAAGCTTGAAACAGTGACCACTTAGTTGGCAGATATTCACTGGGTGCTGAGGAATGTTTCAGGCTCCTTGAGACTGTCGACTTGATGATACCTCGATAAAGATTAAAAGATATGGAGATCTGATCATAATATTGACTGACCTTCAAGCATACGAGAATTATATGGAGCTGCAAATATCCCAGAAACTGATATATATATATATATATATATATTATAAATCCAGCGGGAATTTAAATTTTCAGTGTTAGTAGAACTACTGGAATTAGTGAAATTAAAATAAGGTGTCATCACGATAAAGCTGTCAAGTGTTTGTTTGATAATTTCATAATTTCAGATAATTATTTTATAAAATCTTAAACACTAAAATATTGGATAGTTCTAAAACCAGTTTATATGGAATTCTTACAAGCTCTGAAATAGAATTATGATTTCTAGCCGGTTTCATAAGTACATTCGTTGTTATAATACATGCATTAGCCATTGCTAATGACTTTAAGATCAATTGTTGATTTATATCCGGCTCGAAGGACCAAGTAAAAAGTGGGTCGTATCCAAAAAGTTTTATTGCAATCTCAAAACTCATCTTTTGACTGATTTTACATGTACAAACCATAAGCTTTGTCGTTATCAAATCATTGTATCGTGGTTTTCCACGATTATCTTCGGGGTTTCCCTCAAAAAGTAACTTATACATGCCGTAATTCTTATTTTTGGACACCTGACGAAGTCACGTATTCTCTCAGGAAGAACGCGGCAGAATTACATGACAAGCATAAGTCCATAAAATGTTGAACTTTTTGGCGGTACCAACCGAAACGGAATTGAAAATACCATGATTAGTTTTTTTACGGATGATAGGAAAATTTGTCTTAATATTTGGAACCTCAAAGATATGTATTAATACTAAAGTAAGTAAAAAGACTTGTTGAGATAGTGGGAAGCTATAAAAGAAGCAAACCATTACTAGCGCGTTTCAAGGTACCATCACTCAAAATGTCCCAGGGTTTACTCAAACGGTTTATCTAAACTTTAATTAATATTTTAGTATTTAATGGATATGGGTGATATCAGCTATTTTCTCTCTATTTTGAAATCAGACTCGTATGATGCCAGCTAAAGAACTTACAGATGTTTTTTTAAAGCGCGCTAGAAATCTTAACTCGAGTTATTTTGAAAACAGTTGGGAATACATGTCCTGTTGGTTACAAATTTTCTCCACTATCGGAACGTACTCTATCACTACTTTTAATTTCGATATTTATTTTCGGGATACTGCACTAAGCAACATTTTTATATTTCGCCATAGATAATTCTAAAGTTCTTAAAATCTAAGAAGTGATAAGTGGTACAGTAATTATTTCCAGTAGGGTCATATGCAAAAATATGGTCAGAAAAGCATCACAGCCAATTTTTAATAGAACAACGAGTTAGGCGATCAAAGTGCTCCTCAAGAAGGAATTATGAAATCTTGTGGTTCTGGTGCATCGTTTCTGCAGGATGCAGCAGTAGAATTGTTGACGAAGGTCCAGTGATTATGATCCTTATTATTTTTCTTTAAATTCGATTAAAAGCTTTGGTTGTCAAAATTAGCATATAAGCTTTCATGAGAGAATTACGTGTTGAAATGTATTGGTCCCGAGAGAGCATTTAAATGTGCATCACGGGTGATACACATGGTAGCCAACGTTTTAATTAAAATAAAGCGCCTCTTTTCAGTTTGAACACCAAAATCGTATTTTTGAAGACGGCAAGAGGCTTAGGCAGTGAATTACATTTTTAACTGGAGGAGAGTGTTATCCGTAAAGTTTGGGTAATCATAATCAGTTGTAGGTACATCTGTCTAGGATATTGTTAATATCAGGAGAGCGAATTACATATTTCTATGTACATAGGAACAATTTAGTAAAAGAAGACTGCTGTCTGTTGAAAAATGAGAAATACTTTTTATCACGGAGTTGAGGTCATATAACCGATAACACAGAAAATTGGAAATTGTGTTTCGATACTTGCACCGATGGGATTCGAAGTGTAATAAGATACCAGATAACAAGTAACAGTAGACCACTGTGCAAGTGACACTCTATCGTGAAAGATTTATTTACTCTGAAGAGTGGAGTTTTACTTGTCTCGAAATCCATTCAAATTGTCAAGTTTCATGGATCCCAGCCATCCCAATCCGGGTATACATTTAACTTCTTTGCACTCAGCCTGCCATCTAAACCGGACTAACTAAGCTGAACCGTGCGCCAATTCGTACGTTCTAATGGTCCGTCAGTTCCCTCAAGCTATAATTTCTGGTATAGTTCCACGGTGCATCGGTTAATTTCCTTATCAAACAATTTCGAAAGTCAGTCAATCAGAACGTCCATCAGCCATCGCCCAGAGGAAAATAATATCGGTGGTATCCTATCAGGCTCCCCCGAAACCTATCATTACTGCCGGAACGTTAGACAAAATTCGCTGGTCTTGTGCTCCTTAAGTGACAGGAAAATATTTGAAAGGCTGCAGGATTGTGGTGGTGGAAGGGGTGCTGGGCGGATATTAACTGTACCATGGAGGCAAAGTGCACTTACATAAACTGCAAAATTTTCTCCTGCTTCTCCATCCATGCCAGAATTGGACAAGTTAATGGCCACGGCAATTACTTTTTTGCTTCATTGTAATAACTTTGCGCTCCGGCCCTAATTGACTGATTTCTTAAAAGTTCGTTTTCTATGACTAATTTGACCGATTTTGAATTGCCTTCGGGATAATGCGCATAAACAATTCACATCTGGTCAACTATAATTGGTCCAAAGATTTTGCCTTAAAAATTCATTTAAAAAATCGATATTCCATGAGAACTACTGTTGAATAAGGTTTAATTCACTACTTTCATATGAAGCGTGTGAAACCTTTAAAAATGGAAATTTCAAGCGATGGGAGAATTTATGCAGTAGAAAAGTTCTTAAGTGCACATTTTAGTAGGAAGTATGGTTTCATGTTAATTATTTCATATATCAGTTGCTCGATTTAAAAAACAGGAGACGATGACAACAGTGCCCGATTCCAATGCTTTTAAAGTATCTGGTCATCTGAAAGCTTGTAATAATTAAAAACTATAATCTCTTGGGCTAAAGGAATATCCACAATTCTTACCTTTGACGCTGGTTACATTTCTACCTGTAAAATAGCGAAGACCACACGTATTGCATTGCGTCAAAGTAGTTATTCTAACACAGATATACTAAAAAGTGTTCATGGAATCAGTGATTAGAGAATTGTGATCATAAAAACAGCCTTATGGACTGAAGGTTTATCTCCAAAGGATCGTAGAGGTAAATATAAGATTCTCAAAATGAAGTCCGAGCTGATTTCCATCGGAGTGCTCCTAAGCAATCCCTTACCCCGACATCCCTTTTTATTCAGAGAATTTGTTTATAGGTTAACTGTCCTAAGGGGCAGTCTGTGTCAGCCATCCTCTTCTTGGCCAAGGCCGGATAGCCACACATACAATATGCTCTGCCGTCTGGCGCAGTCTGCATGTATCATCTACGATACCATCGTTTTGAAGTAAAATCTAAACCTGCCGTGCCCAGTAGTCAATTTTGGTGTTCTTTTATGACCCATTTCTTGATTAGGTCCTTCACCATGCCTACCTAATGGCAGGATATGGTTCTGATGATTCGAACTACATAGCCGCCCTCTATGCTATTAAACTATTGGCTTTTCCGTTCCCTTCTGTCTCTATGGGTCCCTAATATAAAAGCCTTATTTTCCGAGGCACACATATTGAGTTTTTATACACATTCCATTGCTAGTAATGAATTTATCTCCGTGCGATCCATGTATCTGACCACTAATTGATAGTCAAGTGGATGAAAGCTTTTACTCTCTCGCATCTGACTCTCCCATAATGGACGAACCAGAGCCAGAATTCCTTTCTGGTAAACCGAGGTGAATCTCTTCAGTCTAACATTGCAGAAAAATTAAATCTTCAGGTAAGATTCCCACACCTGCCTTATGCATCCATGAACATAAAAATATCTCTCTTAATCCCAATGCGTGGTATCCTTTGCATCCTATCCGGTTGTTCCTAACGGTTACTTGACCCACTTTAAATCACCGGACTACCAGGCATATAGCAGAATAGTTCTGACCAAGATTTCATATATCTAGTGTCCCAACTTCTTCGAGATATCCCATTTTAGTTCACACACTCTCCTACAATCATGCAAGAACAACTTCGCTCTTCTGATCTTTTCTTCAACATGATGCTTCTAGGTTAGCCTCGGGCCCAGGTATACTGCGGGGTATTTGGCCTCCCTAAAAACGTTGATCTGAGATCCAAAGAGTGTAAGTGGTTCATATTCCAGATCCTGTGTCTTCCTAGTGATTACTGTCGTTTCTATCATCGCTAGAGATAAATTCATCTCCGTTCGATTCGTGCATCTGATCACTGCTTGATTTTCATTGCCATGAGAATTTTACTTTCTTGCACTTCACCTTCTTACAGTAGTCCACTGTACGGATTTAGCTCTTCAGGAAAGACCTTTGTATGACCCTGCCGTTCTCATGGATCCGTCCATTAATATAAAAATATCCCTGGCTTTCTTCTGTGCGAGGGATCTATCACTAACAATAATTTCGTGAATCTTTCAGTAATCTTGACCCACTTGGTCCTGTCCTTGGGCATTGTGAGGTATCTGATGTGCAACATGTACTGTCCCGCTGTGGATATGGTACGAAAAGCGTTTATGCTCCATATGTGTGCCATCATTTGTACCCTATCCAGTTGTCGGCTAATTGTTAGCTGGTATATCTTAGGTCACCAAACTATTGCAGCAAATGTTGTATAATATATATAATATATATATTTCCTGTGGGTTGAGCTCGGCAAGATAATCTACTTTAATACTCAAGCAGTGTTGGCGCATTGACGCAAATAATCACGAATAAAACAAGGACGTAATTTTCGGTAGAAGAACCACAACTATCCTACAGTGGTGCACTTACGATATCATGACATGAAACAAAACACTTTTCCTAAGGCGAACCGATTTTATCCGATCCGATCAGATCCGATACGATCCGATTTAGATATCTAGATATCTGATGAGTAGTGTTTTTTAGAATAAATGTGTATGTATTTTGGAGTTTTGCAGTATGCTACATTTCTGTAACTCAAAAACCTAACAAACTAAAAGTATGATGTATATATACTTATCGATTCTCTCAGTTACAGCAAAAAATGATTTTACTTGTTCTTTACACAGAATAGATATCAAACCAGAAGACGATTAATTTTTCTATGAAAATGTGATCATCGAATCCCACAATGCACATCAGCCTGCCGCATGGTTGTTCGTTGCGATATTTGAGATGTAAGGACGTGTTAGAGAGCAACAACAAGCAGCATGCTACCATCATCGCCTACTGTGTCGTAGGCTGGTGATCTGGTTTGTGGACCTAAATAATTCACAACAGAATTTTATTTCTCGGAAAGTTTTGATTTAGTTCTCCTTACGAGACTTCTGATTTCGTCTAAATTCTGTGCCTGTAGTCTTTAAATATTTGTTTTTTATAGTTTTCAATAATAGTAATTTTTAAATCAATATACCGCAGTTTGTTTATGTCAAAAATAGATTTCAATAATAAGTATTTTTGTATAGTTAGAATAATATTGTTTATAAAAATATTTTGTTTTTGATTCGAAAGGAAAATGTATCAATAATAATGAATTGTTGATTTATTTTTTTTAGTATATATAATGGAGTGAGAAGCCAAGGGGTACAAGTGACCCTAGGCTTCTCATCCCCTCATATAACCTTGAAAGCATTTTTCTTAATCCAAACTATATTCCTGTATCTCGTGGAGAGATGTAGGTAGCAGTTGGTTTCTTAATATCATATATTGGAAATCTGACAGCTAAGTGTGACAAGTCTAGTTCCATTTTAGTGCTAGAGATTACGACTTTACTGAACTACTTTTAGCTTCTGTTAAAGTATTCTGTAAGGTCCGTTGCACCGTCTATTAATTTAAAAAAAATGAAAGTCTAAAAAATTAATAAAAAGGGATAACATAAAAGCTGCCGAGAAAATCACCAAGTGTTTCACTCACTTCAACTTTAATACTCTTAAAATCTCTTAATGATGCTGAATCATTTCCTTTCTTTGAAGCTATCCCCTCTTTCATAAATACCCATCTGGTCAAACAGTGGATAAAAATAAAAAATTGAAAGAAATCATTTCATTTTTACTTGTTGACAAGCACGGGCATGAATAGCCCGCTCAGGATAAAGGGAATCTGAAAAGTGTGTGAGGACATTAAACAAAGTGACAATTCAAACAAAGGAAAGATGCTACAGAGGGTTGCACTTAATCGTACATATCACTTCAAATTTTTGATACCCGCAAATAGATCCAATCTGATAGGGTTCAGTGCTATCACTCTATCTGGAATGATGACAAATATGAGGAATGGCATATGTGCAAACATGGTGGTGGTAATTGAATTGGATATTGTTCGTTGATTAATACAGGATGCGTCAATACATGAGGGTGACATTTTTACTTATAGTTCTAAATTTATAGTTGCCCTTTGATTTCGATATACTTTTAATGTATTTCTTTTTACTTTTCTTTACGGGAAATCTTACTTTTTGGAGTATCTATGAATACCTTGGATCATTTAGGTTCGTGTATCATAGTAAGCTCTCTTCTATAAGTAATTAGGAATTCATACAATTTCAGTCTGCAATAAATGGGAATTAGATAATATTTATGTAATAAAATTAGCTCACACTGTCTTCACAAAAGGTAAAAAGAATAAAAATCAGAATTTCAATGCAAACTGATCATTTTCTCCAGACATTATCGGCAATTTTCATTCGTGTCATAATTTCGCTAAAGAAATAAAAAGCTGATAATTTCTGAAGAATTGACCACCCATTTGTGCCCGAAGACACATTGACACTTCTTATGATTGTTACCTGTCTGATACCTACCACAGCTTGATCCTAGACGTTTATATCAAAAATGAACCGTTTGCAATGCATTATATCTCGAAGATGTATCTAATTTTAAGCAACTCGAAGCATTAAAATTCCACACGAAAACGTAATTTGAATAGCGGAAAAAGAGAAAAATTTCACCAATTGTGCGACAATAAAAGATCTTGCAGTACTTGAACAGTACCTGCCCGTGAACAAGATCGATCGTCGCGATGTCTCGAATATGCCTTAACGATTAACCGAACATGAGTGTTATGTCTAGTCGAATGTTCCCTGGTAATTTTGAATTTTTATTTCTCTCTGACTATGTGTAATTTTGTATCTTTTGTATTTTGCTACTTTACCTGTGTGGCAGGTGAGGAATGAGATTTAGTTTTGTCTTTGGACTGGTATCTAGGAGAAAACAACTGCTCTCGTGTTGCCATTAAGCAATTATTAAAATTTTCAGTTAAGCAGAGTCGTGATTTTATCTTCATGTTATTACAGATAATCTTATTTACAATTGAGTGAGACCCACTTAGTATTGTAGTAATATGTGATCACCATTTGCATAAGTTACTAGCATGCGAAGGTTATACGATAATTTATGAGAGGTATGAGTGATCAGTGGCATTTTCCACACATGTCTTCGATGATTTATTTGAAAGCTTCGCATAAATTACATATTCTCATACCATTACATTTTGTATAATTATTTTTTAGAAAGTACGCTGATTCATACTTATAATATCATCAACGATAGGTCACCAGTAGCCGTGATCGATTTTCCAGCTAATGCTCCAAGCTGTTTTACTTTTCCGCTTTTATCTTTGGATTAACGTGGACGTAATTTGACACTTTAGATTGTAGACAGACGGCTGCTTCTAATGGTGATATTGATACAGTTTCTAATGGTAATATTGATACAGCTTCATAATTTTAACGTAATAACTATCATTGGAGATCGACGTCTTCCGTTCTCGTTTTTGAAAGAGCATCTTTTTGAGAGATTTACGATTCACGAGGTTCCGGGTTCGAGTCCCACGGATACCTACCAATGGTTGAGTTTTGTTCACTGTAGTAAAGTCAGTAAAAGCAGGAGCCCGTTTACTTTCTACGAGTTTGATTGAAAGTGAACACCGTTTCTCAATATAATGTCCTACCAATCCTATGGTGTAGGCAGAAGCGGCGTTAGGGTAGGACGCGGTTGGGCGATCGCCCAGGGCGCCGGATAAGAGCCCATCGCTCATAGTTCGAGGTCTACTTACTC
>QYTT01058929.1:0-14093 GCA_006980735.1 Dasypogon diadema
TCGCCGTTGGTACATAGCATCGTCACCGTGGATCACATCGTCGTTCACCGTTGTTGTCTCCGTCGGTTTATAGTATCGTCACCGTGGGTTGTATAGTCGTTCGCCGTCTGGGGTCTCGGTGTTGGCATGGCAAGGATTCTAATTGTGAAAATAGCGCCGTTATGTGTGGGTGTGGTCAGTGGCTGGCAGCAGTTTGACTGCTCCCGCTTAGCTCTGGTTCATCGTCGCTCTCGTCGTCGGTCTCCCATTCTGTGGTTTCTTCCCCTGTGTATGGCCTCATCATGTCAACATCATAGCGTTCGTGGGGCTTAATCTTTGTTACTTTATACGGCCCTAAGTAACCGGGTCTTATCTTAAGTGTGGTACCAAATTGCGTGCGCTTTATTGCTACTAGGTCGCCTAGATTGTACTTTGTACCGTCGTCGTCGGTTATAGTTCTTTCGATTTTCTTCTTAGAGTCGGAGAATCTGCTGCGAGGCTTCTCGTCTCTGTTGATCACGCTCCTCTTGGAAGAGATCCGCGAATTTCTTTTCTAGTAACTCTTTTATATTAAATTCGCTGGCCGTCTTCATCTTTGTTCCTACCAGTAATTGAAAGGGAGTCGTTCTCGTTCCTCGGTGCATACTGCTATTTATCCACATTTGAACCTTATTAACATGTTTATACCATTCGTCTTCGGCGTTGATGGACAGCTTAATCAAGATAGAAATGACTACCCTGTGGATGCGCTCTGCCTGCCCGTTTCCTCTCGGTACGCCTGTGGTTATTTTCACGTGTCCAATGCGCTCTTTTTCGCAGAATTCTTCAAACTTCCTGGAAGTAAAGTCAGTAATGAACTGTGAGGGATTTCCGAAGGTGGCTTGCAGGATGGTCAACTTTTGCAATACTTCTTCCGTCGTCGTAGTCTTCGTAGGAAACAGCCATACAAATTTTGAGAATGCATCAACAATGGTGAGAATATATCGGTAGCTCTTCTTTGTTGACGTCATCGGACCTAAATGATCTAAATGAAGTGTTTCCAAGGGTATACTCTCCTTCGGAATTGGATAGAGAAAGCCTTCCTTCCGGTTATGTTTATTCTCTAAAATGCAAGGAATGCAGGTTTGTAGGAACTCCCTGATTTTGCTCTTGATATTAGGAATAAAATAGTTTTGACTTATAAGGGCCTCCATTTTCCTGCTTCCAAAGCGTCCGTCTTCGTGTATTCGTCGTATAACTTCTCTTTGCAGACTTTTTGGTACGACAAGTAGCTTGTTTCCATTTTTTAGTTTAAAAAGAATATCTCGTTCCTCGTAATAATCCTCAACATCATCGCCGTTTTTCAAAATTTGCGAGATGGCTTTAAGACCTTCGTCCTTTTTCTGCGCTACTGAAATTCTGTGTATGATCTGGTCTTCGTTAATAACCATGGTAACTGGATACCGGCTGAGGGCATCTACATGACGCATCTGCATACCCGAGCGATGTTCAATCTCAAAGGTAAATTCCGACAGCATGATTGCCCATATGGCTATTTTGGGTGATATGTCCTTTTTGTTCATGGTGCATTTGAAAGCTGCACAATCCGTTATCAGTTTGAATTCGATGCCCGTCAAATACACTCGGAATTTTCGTATTGCCGTGACCACTGCTAGTACTTCGAGTTCATAACTAGATCGGAGCTCTTCTTGGGGCGTCGTTTTTTTACTGAAAAAAACACCGGATGTACTCTTCCGATCTATCTTCTTCACACCTTTGCAGCAATACTGCTCCTAGTCCTAGCTTGCTGGCGTCCGTGTGTTCCTGGGTGGTCTATGAGCAGCGAAGGTTTCGCGCATAACATCGACTTTAACATACTGAACGCTTGCAGCTGCTTCTCGCCGAATGCAAATTTTACACCGTCCTTCAACAAGTCGCTTAAAGGGCGTGCTATTAGCGCATATCCCGGCAAGAATTCGCGAAAGTAGGGTTAGGCCCAGGAATGACTGCACGGCCTTTGTCGTTTGTGGGACTGGGAATTTTTCCACGGCGTTTGTTTTGTCATCTGATGGGCATACTTTTCAATGTTCGATAATGTGTCCTAAATAAGTGATCGAGTTTCGAATTAGCTGACATTTATTCCACTTTATTTCCAAGCCGTGGTCAGCGGCTACTTTCAGCGTTTCCTCTAAGTTGTCTACAGCATCTTCTACGTTTTTCCCTAACACCAATACATCGTCAATGTAAACTAGAACTTTCTCCTTTCTGATAAGGTCAGTGAAGACGTGATTAATAAATCGCTGAAAACTTGTGGGTGAGATACAAAGTCCGAATGGAGCTCTCGTGAATTCGAATTGCCCAAACATGGTAACGAATGCCGTATATTTCTGGCTCTCCTTACTTACTGGCATATGAAAAAATCCATTTCGCAGGTCCAACGTACTAAAAACCCGAGCCTGCGACAATCTATCGACTAAATCTTGGATATGGGGCAGGGGGTAATGATCTCGGATTACGACTTTATTGAGCGGCCGATAGTCAATACAGAGTCGCTTGGTTCCGTCCTTCTTGCTAACTAAGACGACTGGACTCGCAAATTCGGAGGTGCTTGGTACCGCGATACCTTCGGCCAACCACTCATCTACCTGTTTCCTCACGATCTCGCATTCTGACTTGAAAAGCCTCCTTGGGCTTTGGAAGATAGGCTTTTCATCTTTGAGAATTATGTTCATCTCCATGCCTTCCGCGACGTAGTCGGACTTGTGCTTGTAGCTGGACACTAACTCCTGAACGCGTGCCTTAAGTGCGGGTTCTGCTATGTGACTAATATCGACTTCCGTTTTACTATTTGAAACGATAGCACAACAGGCTGCAAAACTGTCTTCCGCGACAGGGGTGGTTACAATTTCTGATAGTGTAATATCCAGTTTCAGTCGTCGCAATAACGTTTTGCCTAATAGGAGACATTTGGGTAAAATGTTTTGGCTAACTACGTGGACTCTTTCATCGTATTCGTGTCCATCAATAATGAGTCTAGCTACAAACGAACCTAATATTTTAATGGGACTGGAACCTACACCTCGGAACATAGTAGGATCTTGCAACGGTTGACACCTTAGTTTTTTATAACCATCCTCACGAATGAAGGTCAAATCACTCCCCGTATCCACATAAGCGAGAATTTCTACACCGTTAATACAAACTACTTTACTCATTTCGAAGCGCTTACTTTCATCACTTTCTACAAACGCGATTGACCTTTCTTGTCCCTTTTTATTTTTATTCGGACAGTCTTTGCTCTTATGTCCAAACTCATTACAGGTGAAACACTTGAAGCCTCGATCCTGATGTGGGCACCTTGAGAACATGCGACTATTAGTACCGCAGCCGTAACATCTACCCTTTTTGCCTTTCTTTGGTTTATTTAAATGGGCTTTCGCCTCTACTTTATTCTTTTCTCGTATTTTCTCATACAGCCGAAGACATTCTTTAAGCTCGTCTAGTGTTTTAGCACCGTATAACATAGTTTTATCCCGATCATCGCCCTCGATACCCTCAATGATGTACTTCATAGTTGCTTGTTCTTCTATCCTAGCTTTTCCACCTAATTCTTTCATTGTGAAATAGTATTCTACGACCGTTTCCCCAGGCTTCTTTCTCCGTTTTCTTAACCGTTCGTGCAACTTGGCACTATTCTCCCCTTTACTGAATTCTTTAAACAAACACCCTTTTAAGCTGTCCCACAAGTGCAATTGGGGTTCTGAGCGCAACGCTAATTTGGCTACACCCGTTAACAACTTTTTGCAAAATGTAATCTTTTGTATTTCCGACCATTGAAAAATATTTGCAGCATTTTCGAAATCCTGAATAAACGTACCGACCTGGTAGTCGTCTTCACCGGAAAATTTACTCATGGCATCCTCGAAATCTCCTAACGACACTGTACTCCCCGCGGCAGAGAAAGAATTATCATGGCCGATTGTGTGCATTGTAGTAATTCAACTTGTTTCCTGAGATGCCTAATCTCCTCGTCTTTCAACTTTTCCCGATAACTTGCAATCGTCGAATCTCTTTCCGCCAACTCTTGCCGTAGCTCCTCAACCATTTGAGCATACGAAGAGTTCGCTTCCGCCTCCTGGCCCACTCTTTGATTTTTTAAAGTTGAATTAGCACGATTTTGTTTTCTTCCCATATTTCATGAAATTTCCGCATGCCAAGCTTAAATATGAGAAAAATGAGCCACTGACCTTATTTAACCTTTTTGTCGGTGATGTTCACCATTTACGCAAACAGACCGCTATTCATTACCGTTGTTTCTGTGAATGTGCTTTACAGTTACCTTCGTTGTTTCACACAGGCACATGCACTTGCCGTTTTCTGTTCTAACGCTTCCCTTTTTCTCGCCGCTATTCCACCACTTGCCGTTTCTTTTGCCAACACCTAAAAATTTCAACACTAGAAAAATGTACCCACAAAATCTTAATGACACTTCCTTAATTTGCAGCAACTTCCACAGCAATCACTGATAGCTCTGATGAAATTTTTTATTTCTCCTTCCTCTCTAACATTCAATGCAGAAGCGCGATTACCTGATGAAACTGAGGAATAAATCCCGGTTGAGCCCCCAAAATATGCTGTGGGATATTGAAATAAACCCCCAGCTTGTATTAAAGATTTATTCAACACAAAAAAAGTTTTACTGTGGCGCTTCCGCTACAACCGTCTTGCTGCTTCGCTGGATCATGGAGGACTGCCTTCTTCTTGATGGCCCTTGGCTCTCGTTCTTGTTCTTCCTGCTGGCTCGTGGCTTATCTGGTAGGGTTGCGACCAATGCGCGCAGAGGGTGATGCCCAAGTGGACGGACTATTAATCCCACATACATGCTGATCCTGATAATGCCGTATGATCTACGCGACTAACATTCGTCTGTAATCACTGTTGCAAATGGTATGCCATTTTCATTTACATCCCCTGATGAGACTGCAATTTGGCTCTCTTCGTCTATGGCTTCTGTTACGTTATACACAGTAATTTTGTTACGTGCACTGTGAGGCTATCTGGTGCGAGAATTGCGTTAAGGCCACAACAAAAACACACCCAATTTCGTTATTCCTTTTATTTGTTGGCGTTCGTAAAACACGGCTAACTTAATTAGTTTAATCACAATTTTTTTTTGCGGAGGGGGGAAATGCATTACGCACCCTAGGAGGACTAGCTCCCCGTGTGCCGGACTCCCCACGATCCGGGTCTACCGGCTAAATCCCCTCCCCCTCCCTGTCCTCTCGACCACTACCTCGGAACCGTCGTCAGACATTACTTCAGGGTAGCGGCCCCCTGTCTAGGCTCTCCGAGCCCTCCCATCCCGTCGCCAGATGAGGCGCCTCCCCGAGAGAAGCGCCAGTCCCCCGCTCCGCCCGGGAGCATAAAAACAGCGCGGAGAATGGGTATCGCATCCCTCCCCCTAGGGCCCCCAAGCTAGGCTCCAGAGGAGAGAGATGTGGGCCCGCCACGGCACGCCGACACCCCTCCCTCCCCCGGAGGAACGCCGACCTCACGCCCCCACCAGACGCGTGAGGCTAATGTAGTGTTGAGAATTGATGGGCAGATTAATTTTCTTCTTTTTTTTCTTGGATGTTTCCTGGGAGCAGCCGCCAAGGCTATTTCTCCACTGGAGCAGCTGATTTAGCTATTGCTCCAAAGATAATATTCACTTAGAGCAGCGCTTAGTCGCTTTAGCTCTTAAGTGATTAAAACTCGAAGGTTTACTGAGTTCTGACTTCTTGCTTTATTGAACCTAGCTATTTTATTTATATAATTGTTGAACTTAATGCTAATATTCTTATTTCCTAATCTTTGCATAATTTTCCTACCTTACCTACTTTAGGTGAAAACGCATTGCCTCATATGCTTGGTTCTCCATCAGCATGTTTCCCAATTTTATTGAGGCCATCACGACCTGCACATATGGGAAGTAGAATTACTTCCCAGTACTTAGCACTATGAAAGCACTTTCTTAACCGCTGCCTGAGTGCATCGGCCGGCTACCACTTCACGCATTGATTGTTTACATGCTTGCTTCTGTTAAGCATGAATCATGTAGCTACCTTAATATGTGGGTCATTGCTCGGCTGAGCTCGCTTGGCAGTGATTTTTAATTAATGAGGTAGGTCGTGGCCATATGTGCTGTGCTTGCGTTTTTTGCTGATGAGGCTTGATTGTAATTATTTGAGTTTCGTACTCGGGCAATTGATATGTGCATTACACTAGCATCCCCTTCCTTTTGTTTGAGGACTACCTCCACAAAGGAGGCAACCCTCGCCCACTCCTTCTCGCTCTGTAGCATAACCCCGACAGTATTGTCCGGGGTTATGCCACCGTGCATTTCCTCCACCGTCCTCCTCTCCACCCTCCATCTTTCACATTCGATGAATGTGTGGAGGGCGGAGTCCGAAGGGGAGTCGCAGTAGACACAGGCAGCATCCGGTACCTTTCCTGTGGAGGAAGGCCCGAAAGTGCCCGTGTCCCGTCAGCATTTGCGTGAGGTAATAATTCACCGCCCCATGCTGACGGTTCAACCAGATGTCCAGCTGCGGTATGAGCCGCGATGTCCACCGGCCCCGCGACTCCCCTTCCCATCTCTCCTGACACGCCCTTAAGGTGCGGGATCTCCCCTCCTCTGCAGCCTCCTTCCTCCCCAGCACGAGTTTGTTTTGGTGGACGAACTTCCGCTGCCTGGATTGAAGGTCAATAGGAATGACCCCTGCGACCATCAGCGCCGCCGGCTCCGAGACCGTGCGGTACGAGGACACGATGCGGAGTGCAGCCCGCCTCTGCACCGCAGCGCGTCGGCCCAGACCTTGGCGCCTTACAACATGATGGACTCGGCGGTACGGAGCAACAGCCGCCTTTTGCAGGGCCTTTGGCCAGCTGTGTTGGCCATGGCTCTGCTCAGCGCCACCACCACCGTAGCCGCCTTGTCCACCCTCCCTCGGATCTCCTCTCAGAAGGTGAGCCTACAGTCCAGGCTAACTCCCAGGTATTTCACGGCCGCCTTGGTCTGGACAACCTTGTCCCCCACACGCATCTCCCGCATAAGCGGGATGCGTTTTTTTGCAAGGAGCACGATCTCGGTTTTTTTTCAGAAGTAGCTCTATCCCGTGGTCGCGCATCCAGGAGCCGACCCGACGCATTACCTGGTTGAGCCCCTGCTGAGCCCTCTCGACATCTCTAGCGATAATTAGCGCAGCGATGTCGTCGGCATACCCAACCAGGAAAGACCCCTCCGGCATTTCCATACGTAGGATCCCGTCATATGTATAGTTCCATATGTCGGGACCCAATATGGAGCCCTGGGCCGCCCCAGCCGAGAGCACCTTTGTTTTCGGACCATCCTCGGTGCCGAAGGTACTGGAGCAGTCCTTCAGGTAATTCCCCATTATTTGGAGGAGGTACTCTGGTACCCTGAAGTCTAGCTCCAACGCATCCAACACGTCAGCCCATCTGACCGAGTTGAACGTGTTCCTTACGTCCAGTGTGACCAGCAGACACACAGGGCGGGAAGAGTGATTTCCCCGCTCCGTGCCCCTAGCCGCCTCCACAACCTCCCGGATAGCGTCCACTGTGGACCTCCCCTTCCGAAAGCCATACTGCCTCTCGGAAAGGTCTCCAGCGGCTTGAACTGCCGCCTGGAGGCGAGGTTTCAGCAGTCGCTCCAGGAGTTTGCCGGCGGTATCCAGCATGCAGAGGGGCCTATACGATGACGGGGAGTCTGCTGGCCCCTTGCCCTTGCTGACCAGCACAAGCCTTCCTGTCTTCCAGCGGGTGGGAAAGACTCCCGCTTTCAGACAGGCATTGTACATATTCAGCAAGAGCTCTCGATGGCTCCCGACTGTGGCCTTTAGCACCTCCGCCGGAAGCCCGTCCGGCCCTGGTGCCTTCCCGCATTGAATGCCGCGGGAGGCTTCCACCAGTTCCTCCATAGTAAAGGAAGGAGCCTCGGAGGGCCCGTTAGCTGGGCGGCGGTAGACCAACGGGTGGGGGGGGGGGGAACAGGGCGTCCACAATTGACAGGGTGGTCTCTCCGTCCAGAGGGGCGTTTGGTGCAAAGGACCACCCTATATCCCAGCCCCCAAGGATCATTATTCAGGTCCCCACCCAACCGTCTCCAGCAGAGGCGCTTGCTGGCCTTGATGGCCCGACAGAGATCTCTCTTCGCTTCCTTGTGCTCGGCAGATTTTTAGGCTGCGTCGGGATCGCGTCGGTCGGCTTGCTGAGCCAACCGCCTGAGTCGGAGACATTTCCGCGATCTCGTCCGTCCACCAGTAAACAGGACGTCTCGTCCCCCGACACCTCTTCTTCGGCACGGCCTCTCGGCAAGCCTGGTGAATTAGACTCATGGTAGAGTCCACCAACCTTTCGGCCCGCTCAAAAGGTGGCAAAACCTCCGGTATCCCGTCCAAGGCTCGCTGACCGCGTGTTAGGGCCTCTCGACATCCATCCTGGCGACGTTCCACCTGGGCGGGCCCTGCGGAGTTTAATCACAATAAAAACAGAGTTAACTAGTTTAGTCAAACAAAATAGAGCACAGCTAACTAGTCCAATCGAAATAGAACACCGCTAATTAGTTTAATCGAAAAAGCACCTCTTTAGGGACCACTGTTTCCTTCGCCAGCAAGTTTAATAATTTCTGCCGCTCGTTAAAAATCAGGTTAAAATCAGGCTCTAACTAATTCTGGAGTTCACATAAGGTGAACCCAGAACTTTTCGGACGATCGCGACGGTTTCAAGTTGTAACGTGAGACAATTGTTTTTCACCGTCGCCGCGTACGGTGATAATTTTATTTTTCACGTTATGAACGTGAGACAATGTAAATTCTTTGTGGAAATTTTAAACATGATGAAAATATTATTCGGGTTTCGTTTGGTTTTGTTTATTTTGCCAATTTTGTGGGAAATGGAATTCGGAATTAAATTTTTGTTTTTGTTTTCGATATAAATCGAGGGATTAGGAAATTAGGATTTAAATTTTGGCTATTGAATTGGATAAAACGAAACCCGAATGGTATATGCAATTGCATATATAACATTCCTTCCCCCAGCGGAAAATAGGAGGATCATTCTTGGAAGAGGAATGATCCTCGAAAATCTTCTTTAAAAAAAAAAGATTTTTGTTTTGTAGGCTCTTGGGTGCTTGGCGTGGTGAGTGGGCATTGTTTAAGGCGCTAATTGATTCTCCTCTCCCTACTACTAATTTGTTTTTAACTTGATTAATTTCTTTTCTTAATTCTAAAGGTACTGGTTTGGGTTAAAATATTATACATTTTAATAAAAAGGTGCTGAAAAGTATCAAAATTAAATATACAATTTCTATTCGGAATAGATTACAGCTATTAGTGTCAATATATAATAATTTTAATTTAAGTTACATGTATTACAGATTCTTTTCTAGATAGTTCTTATTATGAGTTCAGAACAAAAAAAAATAAGAGATTAAAGAATAATCGTCTAGATCCTTTTCGACATTTAAACCTTATCAGAATATACTATCTAACTATCGAATAGCTGAGAACATTATTTCTTTATTTCAGGGTTTAGGGTAACTACTAATTCACTAGCCACTCAGCCATGATCCGATCCGTGTAAAATATAAAGAGGCCTGCCCGCAAAAGAAGGTCCAAACAAAAACCATGGTTTCTCTTTCTTTTTTTTGTCTTGTTTCGTTCGCTTTCTCTTTTCCTGACTCACTTCGTCAATTACTACTTTCATTCACTCGTTCATTACTCACCTGTCGTCGGATCACGACCAATCACAATCTTGGAAAATTGCTTCTTTTCTTACAAGCTCCTATATCTGATAATTATCATTCTATGCATGCATCAATTCTCATATTCAACTTTCTTATTTATAGAACTAATATTCTCCTAGTATAATTAACCAAATACAATAAGGCAAAAGGAATCGTCAAAATAAAACTCTAAAGTCCCCGTTCTATCCGTTCAGTTCATAAAATTTTTTCTACTCTAGGACTGGCAAATTCAGCTCATATATTTTTTTTTCTTTTTCTTGACCCCTAATACTATGTTAAATTAAATTGAGTTAAATTAGGTTTTGTCCATTAGTACATCTATACTTTCGAAACCATCCAATCAGTCACATTTACTGTCAAGACAGAATGTTCTTGTTAGGCCGTGTTCCCTACTACCTTCGACAAGTTAGGACTTCGTTTCTACTGCATCGACTTCTTTTAGAGACAACTCATGAGTATGATAAAAAACAAGAAACTCCAAGTTTCCTTCATCAAAGAAATTACTATGTGTGTTCTGTCGATAACCGGAGCGTTTGAATACTCTGTCACACTTAGAACCTTTGGCCTCGCGAATAATTGGATGGCTCAGAGTCGCCAAAACAATAAAAGATCTATTCAAAACCGGGGAACATACAAGCCCGAGATACAATTTGTTCAATGTGAGTTACGAAAATATACCTGACCGGAATTAAAATTAGGAACTGCACCTACTCACTGTGGCATGTATTCCGTTTCTCGTTCTTTTCTTTTACTCCCTTTTTGGTGTTAGGTTGGCCGTATGGTGCTGCTGCTGCCGTCCCTGCAACATGAATCCCCTTCATCTACTCTTGCAGGCCTCACCACCGTGTCCGTTTTTGAACTTCCTTCTCAAATGACGGATGCGCCCTAGGAGCCTGAGGGGGCGTTATTGTACACCTTTGGAAGGACGGGGGGAAGGAAGGTTTTATCCAGCCTTTCTGTTAGCGCGCTTAGCCGATATACCACTCTCCAGCTGTTTGGTAACGGAGAAGTGGACCTTTCCCAGCGTTTTTCCCAGCACAGCACAGTGCTGCAATACTTACGAATTTAGGAATCACTCGACCAATTTGGTTTTGCGGCTAGAAGCCCCCTTTCTTCCTGTGCGTGGCTTCCTTCCGCCCCCTTCCTTTAATTTTTCTTTTCAGATGCTACTGCTCACCACAATTCACACTTCTATGGCTACAAAAGAAACATTCCTTTGCTACTAAGGCTTCGATCACTTGCGGGTTTACTTACCAGAGAATTTCCAAAATTTCGTCTACAAAACCTTTCTTGTCACCGCAGCTAGTAGTTACTCTCACCAGATCACGCCGCTTTTTGTTGCACTTCTTCTTTATTACCACTTCTAAATTCTTTATTTCAATTATTGTGGCGGTAATTACACTTAGACTTTTTCTACTTATTCACTTTTCGACTTGAGACGCGTTTCTGCAGGAACATTCGTATTTTCTGGCTTCGCGTAATCGTGATTTTATAGATTACCGCTACTTACTCCTGCGTACGGGAAATTTCCTTTTGTGATTTCACGATCTCGCCACCGACTTGTCACTAGCACTAGCGTTTTTATGATAGTAGTAATACAGTTGAATTAATCGTGTATAGCTTATATCATGGTGAGAGTGATGGCTTGGGAAATTCTTCGTTTTTTCTTTCCTTGATTGCCATATGGCAGGAAATTTGAGGGGAACGACTCGGAAATGGATTGAGACGATATTCGAAACCGAAATGTGCGGTTGTTGAGAAAATGCCATTAGTTGAAGTCTTAGAATCCGACAGTATTGCCAAAAATTTCCATGGCTACTAAAAGAGAAGATTATGGTTTCTTTGACGAATGCGCACAATCCTCAGCGAAGTCCTCACTGCATCATGATTTGGTTTATTACGGTGGCAATACTGTCTCCGTGCGTTCCATTCCTCCAGTTGTACCCCGAGTCTGTTGCTGTCAATTTGACATGTCCTGTCATGAATGCCTTGAGTCGAGGTTCTGGATTATCCTATGTGTCGTGTTTTGTGCTTGCGCCCCGGGAACAGATAACAGATATTTGCTTTCAAACCTAAATGACCACAAATATTTTAAAGGGCCCGATTGTTTCGTTACGTGTGCGTAATGCAGCATCAGGTGGTGTTTAGGTTTAAGATTTTCATTGAAAAGTTTCTGAAATAGGGAATTGTGTTCCGATACAACATCTTCTAGATAATAAATTAAATTATCTGTCATTTCAGGGGAAAGTATAATGTCTATAATGTCTATTAACGGTAAAAACCATGTAAAACACCATGCTTCTCGAGCAGTCATTTGTAAATTATTGTTCTTAATATGATCTATCTTAATTGGTGGGGATAAATTACTTATTTCAATTTCACCATAACTGAAATTTTGTTTCCTATAATTAAGTAGCTCTAAACTAAACAATTTTACATGGTTCACATAAAAATATATTACTTTAGAAAGCCCGTACTTACACACTCCTAAAAAAACATCGTGCATGATATCTACGGAGTAATTATTTACAACATGAAAATTACTTAATTTATTAAAAAGAGAATTAGTGTTGATCCCATTCGCGTATTTATCATTAGATAGTAAGCCTTCTTGATAATTGTCTTTGTCGCGTAGCAGAGTCGGATCTCCCCGTGTTGCTGTATGAGTGCCTTTTTTATTCGTTTTACACAAACGACAGAAATGATTTGAATTAAAGCATTTCGTGAAAGCTAAAATTGAGTATAGTCCTAGGTTATCACCTATTACTAAGCCCAATACAATAAAAATTTTACGAGGGCCAAATTTCGTCTGTATTTCTATACCGTCCGTTTCGAACTTTTTCAAAAGTTCAACCAATACATTCAAAGCAGAATCACTTCCAAATGCTTTCAAATATTGCGATTTAACAAGCATTGCAGGGAAAATATTATTCAGTATTTGCAGTATGTTGGCAAAGACGGAAAAATGTAATAAAATGTTGAAATTGAATTTTTACCTACTTTAGAACCAAGAACGTCATCAACTTGAAAATCATCATGATATAAAAACAAGGGTATTACAGTTTTTCCAGCACAACACTCCTTTATTTTTTTTCCATCTTTCCCCATTTAAGAAATGTATTAAGTTTTTAGATGACTCGATCTGTTCAGTATTTTTAATAACTTCTTCTAAAACATTAGATTGTTCAAAAAATGTTTTAATTTGGAATTCCATGGGCATTAATATGCTGTGAGATTTATTTTCATCGAAATTAGGTTCACCTTTCTTATACGGTATGGTTAGTTCATTATTTATAGAAAAAGTTAATGGATGCTCAAAATAACCTAAAGTAAAGTTTTTGTGAATTTATGTTCGGTGTTTATATTATTTAAAGTACTCAGCGATTGCCTTAAATGTTTTTCCAATAAAGAGCGAACCGTTGCAGGTAATTCGTTTGAAATCTCATTCGTTATACTTTCAAACATGTGCTTAATAATTATTGCAATTATATTAGTAAATTCGGAAACTTGGATCCTAGCCAAAGATGTTTTTCCATAAAGACCAGATATATGTTTTAATAGCATTACTTCTAAGTTTGTTTCCAAGTGTGTACTGTTATCTGAAGTACATAATGTATAGTCGGACATTGAATTTTCTGCACTAGAATTAAACAATCCAAGGTTTAAATCAATGTTAAAGTCTTTCTTGTGGTTAGTATTTACATAACATCCTTCAGTTTCATCTTTTTCTGAGAAATTTTCTCTGTGTTTTCGGATAAGGTGCCTCTTAAAAGATAATTCTGACTGGAAACTTTGAAAGCAATCTTTTACTGAACACTTATAAAAATTGTCAAAGCTATTTTTTCGGGTATGAAAGTGTTAATATGAAGGCAAAGCGTTGATGCTTCATTGAATACTTTTTGGCATGTATAACATGAATACATTTTTATGATTATTTCTTATGAGTTTAATGTAGCCATCAAATTTGATACTGATGAAATCGGTTTATCGTATTTAGTTTTTATATTATAGAAACATAATTGTATAAAATACCAAATATTGTAACATTCTCGCGGATAACATAAATTAAAGACACGAAATACCTTAAAGCATGAATCGACAGCGCTGAGGATTATGTGATGCTTATATTGTTAAAAATATATCATAACTTTGATTTATATTGGCAACACTAACATAAAACAGTTGAATTATCATTTGAAATTTCTAGCGGTGCGACTAGTTAGTCCTGATCGAACTCTTAAACACTAACGTTGTACCTCGTGGCTTGTAATTAAACACTTTGCATTTAACGATTGCGTTTTACTTTGATTAATTCTCCAGTCTTTTTAAG
>QYTT01059121.1:0-22917 GCA_006980735.1 Dasypogon diadema
ACGGCAGAGCACATTCTGTGCGAATGTCCGGCCTTAACGAGCAGGAGGTTGGCTGTTACCGGCAGCCCTATGGTTGACGTGGGACGGCTAACCTACAAGCAAATGCTCGAAATGACAAGGGGCGTCAAGGTCAGGGACCTGTCAAGGAATCTCCCGGCGGGTACTGGCTGAGACGGCTCTTGGCAGAGGGACGAAAAGGGACCCATATCACGAGGTCTGTTTCGAGATCCCTCGAATATCTTTAACTAACTAACTAAATCCTCTATAAACTTCTCTTCCTCCATAATTTCCACACAGCTTTTTCAAAACTTTTTCCAAAATCACAAAATGATAGCTGAAACTGATTTTGTTTAATTTCCCCAAAGTTAGCTACTAAAGTTTCCGTACCATAGACAAGTTAGCGAAAGTTAGCGAAAAGTGCAGCAAGTCGATTATGGTTGCATAAAGCCAAATCAGTGTTTTCGAAGCTCAAATTAAGGTGACTCGAGTCACCGTAACTCCATTATAGTTGAGCCTTTACTTTACCATTCTCCAGAACCTTCCTCCATAAGGGAGGTGGAGGAACTTGTGGATTACAGTGAGAGGGACAACATAGGACTAGTGTTGCTATACATAATTAAATTTTGACTTAAATATCGATTTCAAAATATTTAGCTGAAAATAATAATGCACAAAACGCTAAAGTAAATAAAATACAAAAATTAATATTTTATACTCAAAAAACCAATCGAAAGTTAAACAACGAATAAATGCCAAGTTATCAAAGGAATAACGCAATATTATAATTAATGAAAAAATTTTGGAATAAAATATCTAATTACTGAGATTAATACACTCTGTTTGGACATCAAATTTTAATCCGATTAAATTAAATAGGAAAAGGACATTAAATTAGCTTTATCCTTCTAAAGGAGTAACATAAAACAAATTACTTGGGATATGTAGACATTTATTTTATCAGATTAGGGGTTAATGAAATCACACCCTCAACGTTTTTGGGTGTGTAATTAAAGAAAAGAGAAATAAAATAATCATGTATTTTGGAGTGAACGACTGTCCCTTCTCACAGGTTTATTATTTATCTCAATTTGCTGCATTATGTGAAACACCGTACATTACGAAAAGTTAAGCAACCTACTTAGAGCATAACACAACAGTCAACGGTCATAAATTTTCTGTGATGGCGAAACATTTCAAAAAGGTTTCTTCCTTTAATTGCACAATAAATTTTAGGAAATTCTGAAAATATTTTCTTAACTTAAAATATCTTTATGAAATCTATTTAATTACTATTTATTATTATTTTATTATTTAAAGCCAAACAGCTGAATATTTGTTTTGAAATCCAGAATTAAAATTTGAGTAATAATATTTTTATAATGCTGTGTAAGCCAGGAAATTAATTAAACTTATGTAGAAAGTTCTGTAGATCATACTATTTTTTCATCTGGTCATTCCAAACAAAAGAATTCAACATCACTGCAACAAGAAAACATGAATCAATTTTTGGGTAAATTTTATTAAGCAAAGTTTAAACCTTTTTCTGTTCATATTAAAATGCCATCCGTGAACAAAAAGCTGGGTTAAGTTTTTAATATTCCTCATGTGTAAGCAACTTTCAACTAAATGGAACTTTCCGAATTCGAAAGGAATTCACAAAATATTCCTCTGCATTTTATTAGGTCGCAACTATTCTGAGCAACTGATACCCAATAAAAATTGATAGCTATTTACATGACTTGTCTGTCTTGAATTGTTAATGAAACAATGCAGTAAAAGACAAAATATACTTGCTGAGAAAAGCTCTTTAGAATAAAGTGAACAGTATTGAAATAAATTGAAATACTGAGGGGAATTTTCTAACAAAATTAACAACCCAAGTCTCTTCGTGAAAATTCAGTAATTTATTGATATATCTGGCTTCATCCCTACAGACGTAAGTAGTTCTAAGAATTGGAATGATTCAGTTGATTATTGTAAATGTATCCACATAAATAATACTTCTTAAATTCTTTACATGTAATGCATAATCATAACTTGTAATTTAGTTATATTTATGTATTATGGAATTTTGTCAGATGTTCTCTATGGTGACGTGTTTTCTGTAAAAACTATTCCCATTCGTATTTTTTATTGGTCCACTGTAGATATCCGCTGAACTTGAAATCGAGCAATTGATGAATCACGGTAATAAATAATTTCATCGAAGAATAATAGAACTCGCTAGCGTCAGTTACATAGTAATGCAAAGAGTAAGATAGCAGAGACTATTGATGACAAGGTATTGTAGTAGAGAAATTTAAGCTTTCTGCTTTATCGTGTTTCTTAATTTTAAGCGAGAGAGAACAAAGGAACAAAGTAGAATGATAGTAAAAATTTAATACTTAAATGAAACCTTATTTTTATCCTTACATTTCCATCAATGAATCAATATTGCCCCGTTTATATGATAACTCGATCCGGAATGAACCATTCCGGAATGATTCCATCCACTTATATAAACAGTACGTCAAGCTGGGTTGAAATGTCCAAATTTTCTCATTCCTATTTTACAACTGAACGGAAATATCAAGTAGGGTTGAAAAAACTTATAAACACTTTCAATCCACATTAAGAATCAGAATCTTTTCGTTTTTCCTTCGTAGATACCCAGTTTTATTTGAACTCAGTTGACTGCAGTATCAATTCAAGCAAAGCTTCATTCCGGAATGAATTATCATATAAACACTTCAGTTTCAATCCCGAATAAATTATTGTGATATATTTCATTCCGGAACGAGTTATCATATAAACGGGGTAAATGAAAAAATAATGTACCAAAGAGAAATTCATGAATTTCCAATGACATCCCTGTGTTAAAATTCATTAAAGTTGGAAATGTATAGTAGTGTACATTTCTTCATTACTTCAATAATGAAGTAATGAACCCATTTCCCACTGGGTTTTTGTGCCTAGCCAGTATCATTATGCCTATACAATTGTTTACAATTGTTCATATTTCAACTTGGTGTAATTGACTGAGTTTCTGTTAAAAGTGGTAAAAGGTATTAAAGTTTTCCAAACATTGTTTTTTTCCAAAACAGACTTTAAACATACTCAGGCCATTCTGTAATAAGCGGAAATTGTATTAGTTAAGCCTCATTCCCATTCATATAAATTTTGCCACAGGTTTTTAATACAATCTTCATCAGAAGAAATATGTGAATTACGAAGATATTTTTGTATCAACAATTTATATTTTTTTAGTCGAGTACAGAGCTTTTTTGTTCCAGTTATGTTCTTAATACAATCAGCTGATTTCTTTCAAATTTATTTTCATGTGACGAGAGTTACTACTTTAATGAATCGAACACACATAGCCATAGCCATAGCCATGATGCCCACATTCTCATTTTTTATCGAGGAATAATATCAAAAATTATCAATGTCCATATTATTTAGAAATTTTTTACTTTCCTGGGAAAAATTTAACTTCATTTTTGTGTTCACTATTCTACTGATTTTGACAAATTACCTACACAGAGATAGTAAACTGATACCTGAACAAATATACAAATTCGACATTAGTACATTCTTTTGTATATAAAATAAATTCCATTAGTTTTTAAAACATTTATTTTCATAAATTTCCAAATAAAGTTAATTTAATATTTCTTTATCTTTTCTCATTTTCAGGTAAGAGAAGTCTTCCCTTCTTAAGTATTGCTATCAATCAGTGTCACTCGAGGGCACAATAAAAACGACGTTGGGGAGAAAATTCAACTGTGAGTAATAAAAGAAATTCATGTTGAAAATATAAGACGACCTGAGATAGATTGACTTTGTTTTAAATTTGAACTTGAAAACAAAAACAATCTGAAATCCATTGTATTTTCATACTTCATAACAAGACAGCTTTGTGCTTACGACCTTTGTTTACAGTACTTCATGCTCGCTATAAAAAATCCTTTGGAACCATATGGATCAGGGATATCAGAAAGAAGTTTCATAAGAGGAGTAAAGTCATATATGTACAAGCTCACCTCACAATAAAGTGGCTGCCTTTGTATTGGCTCAACCTTTGTACACAGTCCTAGATTGCATTTTTTGCATTTTCCTCCGTTTCGCCTCCCTCTTTGCATCATTTGAAAGTGATTAATTCCGTAAGTCATTATCATTCATATGGTCCATCCCGCAAACCGGAGAAATGTGATGCACTATTATCTTCGGTTGCAAAATCGTTTCTTCCTACTAGACTGGACGTCATGTTATGCACATTACACTCATGTCTGGCCCTACATAGAACACTCTGATGTCTGCATCTGTCCACACTCGCCAGAGGTGCTTATTGTGATTCAAATGGTTGACTACGGTAGTATATGCAGCCCGTCATCCATCAGATTCATTTCATATGAAATATTTCTATCCATCTATGGGGGTTTGGTGCATTGGCGCTGCCGTAGATAAAATGGCTCCCCCATTGTATTCGACCGAACAGAGAGTATCCATCCGTCTACAGAGCTTGTGCGGATAATCGGAGTGCCAACACACAGCAGATAAGACGGGTTCCCTATGGATCCCATCGCCCCCCGATTTACGTCCTCTTATTTGCAATGAAAAAGCTGTCTGATTGAAAGTGTCCATTGACAGCGTGATTTATTGCTTGAAGTTTCCCTTTTAAGTGAAATCTGATTGCTTTGTTACCTTAGGTACGTCGAAGAGAAATGTTTGCTGCTGAGGATATCTATAGAGCTAATTGAATTTTGTTTTAGTCCTCTACAATTTTTGTTTAGTTCTACAGATTTCCAATGGTGATCAAAGTGTCTACCGCGTAGTCTGCAATTTGTGTACAAACACATCTGAGACCCATTGTTTTATGGGAAATTTGGAATCTACCAGCAAAACCTCTTCATATGTTTAAAATATTCTAGGGGTCACTTAATTCGAAAATTACGTTATGAATCGAAATTTAATGAGGAATGAAATCATCTCAAAACAGTAAGGAACGCTTGCTGGAACGTAAAAGTTACTTTTAAAATAATGTTGATTTCTGCACTAGTCACAATTCCATAATCCTAAATATGAAAAAATAATTTTTTATTATAGAAGGTATCAACAAGTTTAATCAAAATATTACTGATTTGGAAAAATTATGAAGTTCCATTTAAATATTATAATTCGTTCTCACCTTTAAGATTCGGCGATCTCATGATGCTTAATAACGTTCATCCTATTAAATTGATTGCCTATTTTGATGAGTTTCGTAAAATATATTTTATGTTATTTTATGATCCTAACATAAAATCTATTTTAGAAAATTCGTATTCTTCTATGCCCTCTTAAAACGTACGTAGCCATTGTGTAAAAGATTTCTTCTAAAGGATGTCTCAACAATACTAGAAAACTTAAATCCCAAATAAAATACAGTTTTTTTTATTTAATATCGATATTTTGATTTAATCATAATAAACATATGGGAATTACAAACATGTAAACGCCCTCCTCGGTCTTGCTGGCACATTTGAGTTCTTTTGACGAAATTTTCAACCACGGTTTGGCATAATTGTGGCTACATCTCAGTGATACAGCGTCTAATCTCCTCCTTCAAGGCTCGGATGGTCGTGGGTTTGCTGACATAAATTTTTGACTTCAAAAAAATCCCAGAGAAAGAAGTCCAAAGGCGTTAAGTCGCACGATTTAGACGACTAGACGGCCAATTCTGGTCGCCGAAACGGGAGATTACACGAGCAGGGAATGTCTCGTGTAATAATGCCATTGTTTCGCGTGATGTGTGGCAAGTGGCATCGTTCTGTTGGAACCACATATCTTCCTGATCCATACCATCCATTTCAGGCAAAAAAAAACTAGGTTATCATGCTCTGATGCCACTCACCATTGACGTATTTGTGCATTGTCGGCAGCGTCTTCAAAGAAAAACGGTCCAATGATGCCCTGGTCTTGGTCCAGCCCGAAATCTGTACCAAGCAGTGACACGTGGACCTTCATCACTCCAAATGCGACAGTTTTGCTTGTTTACGAAGCCATCAACATGAAAATGACGAACTCTCTTTGCTCTGTATGGTATGGTATGGTAGGCTTGAGTTATTGAGTCAGCTGGATTTTGTAGGCATGAATACGCAAATCTGTCGTGAGTTGATGCGCTTGAAACATTTTGTCTACCAAAAATTGGATGCAATTTGCAAATCGTAGAAGTCAAACTTTCACCATTTTAGAAATAAAGGTCTGTTTCCGTACCTGCAGAGATTATAAGCGCTTCGAAAAAACTGCAAAAAGTTGTTCCCGTATTCATTTCCCCTACAAATTTTTGCTGACGTCACATCTTCCCCTCCTGCAGAAAATTGAAAATTTTAACAGCTACTCTGACCATTTTCTTAAACTTGCTTTCTATCAAAGTGACAACTGGCTAAACGTCAAATACCGTAGTGAAGTTTTGTTTTTTTAGAAACATTTCAAATCACAAGATCATGACTCATACTTTAACTATTGAATGTTCTCCTCGAACTGCAGAGCTGATTGAGCAAATTGAGTTTCCTACAAAATTTATAGTTTATTTCTACATGTTTGTAAAACCTTTTAACTAAAATATAATAATTTTATATGTAGATAATTGCAAATATACACAATTTTTATGTAGGTATTTTAGAATAGATTTAGAAAAAGTTCTTTCCGAAAATCGATAAATTTCACTAAATGCATGTGAATTTTAATTTTGTCAAACTTAGAAGTAAAATACTTGTCATCGACAGCTCGTAACATAACACAAAATTCGTAAAGTGTACTTAAAAGGTCTTTTTATGTTAAGGGAGAGGGTTTGTAATGTAATCCCGAGCGACACAATCCAGATCGACAAAATCCAGACATGGCAAAAGCTAGACTCGACGAAATCCCGCAAAATCCCGATAGAGAATCCTGACAAATTGGTTGAACAATTTGTTGAGATTTTTACATAATATTGAGTTTTATACTTTCAATATTCATATATATATATTTATCTACATAGTCTTCTTGTTCTACTGAGTAATTGTAATCATTTACATAAATTTTTTAAAAGTAACATAATCATCAATGATATCGGTTTTCCCATTCTTTCTATTAGTGTAAACTATTGCCTTTTTACTATCACTTACACTTTTTTTACTTTTTCATTAGAAGACTCCCAGTTTTTCCGGACCTTTTCATGCTTCTGCGTTTCAGTTTTAAGTTATGCTAAGAAGTTGCGAATAAATTAATTTGTCTGGATTTTCTCTAGGAATTTTATGTAATATTCAGTTTTTATTCTTCCAATAAAAAATAAATATCAAAATATCTGTTTTGCACATTTTGGAATTATGTCGAGTCCGGATTTTGTCAAGTCTGGATTTTTGCAGGTTATTTGGATTTTGTCCGTTGGGATTTTGTAATGATCCCTAAGGAAAATCTTAAGTTACGTGGACGTAACTTAACACTTAATGATTACAATTTTAGTTAACATAACATAAAAATTTTCGCCCATTATCTTTACTGCTTATAATTTTTTAGTTACATTTGTTTACTGAAACAAATCCCTATGCGAAGGCCTGAACGTTGGTGGTTTAGTGGTTTAAGTGTGGAGGGTGTATTCGTTTCGTTGTAAGCTGCATATTTATTACAACTCCCCAGTAAATTCGAAAATTAATTTAAATCTAAACACATTTTTGGGAACATGACCCTTTTCGTTCCAGTTTTATTGGTCTGCAAAATTTGCCTCAAATCTATTCAGGTTAAGGTCTATAGCCGCAAGTTTATTAATTTCATTTATTATAGCGCAACAGTTGAAGCTGTGTAACACATTCAAACCCTTTGGAAACATTTTGTCAAGGGGTAAACATTTTTGCTATTTCTGCATCAATTTTATCCTTTAGCTCGTTAATCGTTACTAAGTTATTCGTGGACTTTTCTATTGAGACAACCGAAGACAAAAAAGCCTAACGACATTTGATCAGGAGATCTCGGAGGCCAATCCAATCTGTGCGAAAATTTGAGATCAAGGGATTTAGAAAGATTGTCTCTAATTGCGCAACTGTTTCCTGAATTTTATACGCCTCGGAATTTGTTTTTTTCTTTCTTTTTTTGCATAATGTTATGCGGGTTGCCGATTGGTAAGTTCAGTTCTTGTGCAAAATACCAAACTAACGTTGTTCATTACCTGCCATACCTTCACGCATTAGCAATGTTTTCACTTCAATGCGCAGTCCCAGCACGTCCAGACTTTGGTTTATTTACCACAGAAACAAATTCCTCGAATTCTTCCATTAATCGATAAATTATAGACTTAATTGAAAATTTTTTTACCGATTTTTTTTTCAAATATCTTTTAAAGTCACAGCAATAATTTAACCTTGAGTATAGTAAACAATGTTTATAATATTTTGTAATCGTCATTTTAATGCTTTTGCCACATTTTTATATAACAACTGGCAGCAGTAAACATAACCATATTAAATATAACTCGAAAGTGGTAAATCTTAAATACCCTTGCAAACTTCTCTGCGGCTTTGTTGCGATTCAAACTTTCGAGGTCGTTCGTTACGACAGGTCAGGTCATTGGTAGGATTACGACGAGTCCTGAAATAATTGAAGTAGTCCAAACACTCACCCCCGATATAATTATTTTCCCCTAATACAAGCTGGAATTCTGCCCACAATACCGACTTAAAACAGTATAACTGAGAACGTGTCATTTTGTTTGAGCTACTTGTCGGACAGCTTGTTGTTAACTTGTTGGGACCCAACAAGTTGGCAAAAAATTTACATCTTTTTCCGTTAATATCAACTCACTAAAGAAAATGCGTACTTTGCCATGGTCTTAAGTGTTTTCACATGGAAACAGAAATCAGCACAACAAATTGTGTAAATTTTTTTGGCCAACTCCCAACAAGAATCTCGGCTTTCGATTAAAGTTTCCATTAACACATGTTTTCCAACTTGTTGGCTTTGGAAATTTATATGAGCGGAAACGAGCCTTAATACATTTATATGTTTTTGAAGGTGTTTCCTAAGCTCAGGGCGTATAAGGCACCCAGCACAGCTTACGCGGAAGGAAATTAGGGAAGATGAAATTGGGAAATTTTAACCTGACAAATGCTGCAAGTGAGCTACAATTTTTGGCATGAAATTAATACCGTGCAACATGCCAGTGGCTTCACAAATACAATTCTTGTCAGTAGAATTGTCTCAACACCTAGTGCCCATATAAATCACAGGATTCGAACCTACGCAAGCAGGGGAGAAAATCTGCAGACGGGCGCCTCAGGCCGCTCGGCCACCGATGTGGAAATGTGTAGAATACATGCAGTAAAGGAGCGGTACTCATTTTGAATGACAAAATCATGACTTGCGCCATGCTCAATTTATCATTAGTCATTAATGTTTCCATTGATGTTTTTCCTGCAGAAAAGCACAGCTGCCTGCCTGGAACAACCTTGTGTTAAGTTCATCAAAGGTTTCCGGCAGAAATAGAGCGATGAAAGATGACAAGTATGCAATACTACATCAATGGGGTAAGACATTCACTTCCCGCTGGGCGACTAACATCTTTCTGAGGGCGCGAATTTTCTGATATAATAATTCAAGGCCGGAGATTTTTCATTTAACTCAAAAGTAAAATCAAATACCTAGGGAGTCGAACATAATGGATTGTTTAATATATGAGGGTATGGGAGATGTTGTCTTGCTCGCGTTATACGTATACTCGTAGATCGTCGTATTACTAAAATAATTGAAGGCTTGTGGTCATAGTTAACAATCCTGTAACTTCAAAAGTAATATATTTATGCATTGAAAATTTACTTTTCTTTAATAATTTTATAATCTTCTGTTTTCGCCTAGGACTACAGGCCGCAACTATTCAAGCTGAATGTGTACAGACACCTTCACTCGACATCATAATTCCCAACCTTCCTTTTCTACTTTCCTTTTCGCCAAAGCTGTGCTATAGCCATTATAGGGTATCCCCTGCAACACCGTAAAAAAGTTGCTATTATATCACTAGAACGGGTTTATTTTTTCTGTATAATTGTTTATTGCAATTTCACTATTTTGGTATTTTTCTCTCGTTTCTGAATATTTATATTTTTGGTACTGAGACGATTATTATTATTGATATTTCTTTTGCAATGAACTATCTTTCTGTGAAAGTATGATAATACATTTTTAGTAAAGTTATACTTGATAAATTAGAGGGTAGTAGTATTCAGCGTGGATAAATGGTATTATCTAATCACCCGCTCACTCTCTAAGAAATTGTTAATTTTTCTTTAATACGTTGTGGAATATTGACAATAATAATTCAGGGTGTTGGCTGAGTTTTAACATATTTAGTTAGGTATATTTCCATAAATTCAGACGATCAAACTAGAAAATTGTCTTTTAACAGGTTTAAGTGGTTCCCAGGGATCGACACTAATAAACTAAAAAATATGACTGTATTACTGAAAATATTTTATTGAAACAAACTGTGAAAAGATGAGGTTTTCCTGAAAACTATTACAGAAAGTTACGTTTTTTCTTGTACAATTCTTGTCTCGCATTTTCTGTAGCCCCACATCGCCTAAATAAAAAGCACAGCAAATTTAGTTTTGCACTGAATGTGTTAAAGAATGTGAGTAAAATTAATATTAGATCTAACAACTGTGTGTGAATGTGATGTCATGGGCGTGCCTTGCGTAGTAATTCTTAAAGATCGTCCACCCGAAGAAATTTCCGAAAATTTCAGTTCTGATTTCTCAGTTTCTTAATAATTAACAAACAAAAAATATGGAATGACCTCTGCAACTCTGCAAGTTGGCTGCAAAGGATGGGATATTTTTTATATATTTACTTATAGTTAAATTCGTATCCAATAAGCTTATTTCTGCCGTCAAGTTTTATCGTCTTATAGAGCTTCATTTCAATTGGTTTCATAATTCGTTTTTCACTTCTTAAATTACTACTCCAACAAGTATTGTCCTAGTATGAATACAAATTTATAATGCTTATATCGTAATGTCTTAACTTGGTATATTGCAGTATGTAGGTTTTCTAATTAGGAGCCAAAGGTCTAGAAGAGTTAGTTATATACAAACAGATGGTATTTCCTCGTGACTCAGAAATATTCTGAAGCTATCGGGTTACTATTTTTGAAAGTGAAAGTGATTACGTAGAGGAAAGAACGTACCAGCACAGAGTCAACAGCTTTAAACCCATCCCCAAAAGGGCAAAGTGATATTAAACTTTATGCTTATTCAAGAATTATCATTTCATTCCTTCCTTTTACTTTGTACTTCAGAAACTCAATGCAGAATTTATTATTAAAGCTGCCAATAATGTATTTTATCAGCAATATTGCTTATGTTATTATATTTACTGGTGTGCACACAAAACCCATATAGAGCAAGTTATCATCATGCATGGTCGGCGACAGCATTTACCATTAACCCACGTAAACGTACTTATTTAGCGTAAATTGCATGGTCAACAGTTGTGCTGGAATGCGGAAATTTCAACAAAATTTTGCACTGCTCATGGCAATTATCACCGAAATATGTGGAAATTGAAAATTAATAGCTCAGTTTTGGTTTTTAATTAAATCATTGCAGAATAATGTGTAATATCCAGGACAGGACGGAAAATTATTAACGCAATTAAGAAGCTGCGAAATTTAATTTTGTCACTCTTTAAAACTTCGTTTAAACACATTTCTCTGTTCATGAAGATATTTCCTGCTAATTAATTGAAATAATTACTTTGAATGGAAAAAGCTGTTCAGTTTACATGCTATTGTGAGAATGTTGTTATTTTATGTGTCTCTCTTTCTGTTGGAATTTTTTTTTACATTATTCTGAGTAAAACTGTGCCAGCTTCATTTCTTGCGTGAAGTGGTAAGAAGAGTGAATTTTCGATAATTGAATTTTCCAAGTAATGCAGTCGAGTATTTTCTGAAATTGGGAACTTTTTAAAGTTACAACTGATGCCTTCAAATGAATTCCCAGAATTAGTCATTGATAGGTAAAATACTAAAAGCTGTTCCATAAAAAATCCAACCAATATTTCTGCTTAGTTATGCAATATATTGGGCCTTTCCGAATTCAAGTCTTTATCTTCGGGCGCAATTACACTCTGAGCAATCGGAGCACTCTACTGTGTCCATTTTTGTGATCTATCTGATCGAAATGCTTAAATTTGTGCCCGTAGGCCGTAATTGTAATCTAGATTACATTGAGCGTGCTCTACATGATCTGAAAGCAAAGGTAGATTACACAGAGCAAACGTCACTTACGCTGTCAACTGTGTAAGAAAGCGTCCACAAAAATGAGTGAGGAAGGTAAAAATTGTTTCATTGATCAAATAAATCAGTTGGAAAATTGTCTATATATTCCAGATATTGTATACGTTATGCCGTATTAGGGAGTTGATGAGGGAGACAGAGAGAATTGTTAACTGAAATGAACGCGTTGAGAAACGAAATTATTAATAAATTTAGTATAGAAATATGACTACGAATTCAAAGCAAAATTGGAGAAAAACTTTTGGGGGAATATTGCTGCCGAAATTGAAAAAGCAACGGTGAAAAAAATTAATGGAACTCAGTGTGACATTAAAATTAAATCATTAATTCTTCTTTATCTTCATGAAATAATTCGTAAAATAATACCCACAACTGAAGCACAGAATTTTTTTCTTGTGATCTACCATTTCACTCCCCGTTTTTAAAGTAAATGCGACACTTTCCTCACGATGCTCTGACAGCACCGAGGGTTACGTAATTAGTAATCTGCTCGATCTGCTCGCTCGATTGATTACAATTACGAATTTGGCCTTCGTTTCCGTCTCATTATAACAAATTGTGACGTCAGAAAATAAAGTTAGCTTAAGGCCAATTTACATTATTACAACATTGTAAGGAAATAGTGTGAGCGGAATAGATAAAGCTAACGTGATAAAATACAAAAAAAGACAAAACATATGCCAACAAAATTTTACGAGTTAAAATGTCAATTTCCCCGCTGAAACAGAATTTTTCTTTCCCCTTCATTCTTTGTCCTTTTTTTACACTTATCATCAATCAATAAGAACATCTCGTTCAGGTTTTCAGCAAAAATGCATGTTGTTGCTATGTAAATTGACCTTTAGCCTAGCTAAAATTTGCAGGAAGACAAGAAAATCTGTCCAGAATCGTTTGCTTTGATTGGCAACTAACGTCAAAATAGGATCAAGTCATCTCAATAGTTGACTTTGTCGAGAAGCAATCCTTTGTTTTAATTGTTATACGAAATAGCTGATAATCTCGATAGCATAGATTTGAAATTGGACGGACTTGTCTTGACATTACGTCACTTACTGTTATATTGAGACGAAGACAAAGATAAAGACTTGGATTTGGAAAGGCCCATAGAATTTATTTTGCTATTTTTTGTTTTTATTTAATTAAGGGCCGATTCCAAGCCAAGTCTTCATCATCTTCTTCGTCTTGTTATAACAACTAATGGCGTCAGACCGAGACAACCTTAAGCATAGCTAGCTAACACTTCATCGAGTCAACCTTTGAGTTGATTTCATGCAAATTATGAATAGCTTTTATTAAAGGAAAAACATAATTTTACGTATTATTTTTTTTATTTACAAATAAGCTAGTAAATTTTATAATTAAAATGAAATTGTTCGAAAGCAAAATAATGCATAATTTTAATCGATTTCTGGCTAATAGGTGCAATAGACTTAGCCATGAACGAAGTATCAAACATTAAGCAAAGCTTGATGCTCGTCTTGATCTGACGTCACTAATTGTTATAACAAGACGAAGACGAAGTTGAAAACTTGGATTGGAATCGGCCCTAAATAAGATGTTTTTAAATTGTAAAACACATTTCGTTTTAACTAACTTTTATTAATTTTCTATAAAATTGAACAATTTATGATTTCATATTAGTCATTAGTTTTTTTTTTACAAAGGTTTCGTCCATTGTATGCAATTGAACACCAGATGGAAGCACTTGGTGGACACAAATATAAAATGGAATGAAATTTTGAAGTGAAATTCATTTCGAAAAACACTTGTAAAATGTTGACATGAATAGAAAATTTCCTTCTAGGTGAATAAAGAAAGTGTTTCGTTCACAGCTAGTCAATGTGATCAACGTCATAATTATAATTACATTGGTGTCCAGTACTTATTATGATATTTTTGGCATTTTTTAGCAAAATTTGAATTCAAATCGTGGAGTGTCCTCAAATATGCAAAAGATGGCTACACACTTATTTTAGCACCGTCAATTTTTTGCACATTGCACAGTGGTGACACATATTAAAATATGAACAATTCGATAATTTTATAGACACAGGCAGGTAGTAGGCCTACCAGGCTTCCCATAAAAGTAAATAAGATGCATATACGAAGTACTTTTCATTATCATTTTAACTCTCAAAGTGAACACGTCGAACAAAGTGACGACACAGATAGTACTGCTTGTACGCAAAGTTCGTTGTTGATCCAAATATTTCTCGAAATTTACTATGTGTGTGAAGTTGTTGTGCAACGGAAGTACAAAGGCAAGGATGTAGAATACTTTTGTAAACTTTTGTTGGAGTCATATATTAATTTTCATACTTACAGTGTTATTGCAAAATTGTACTTTTTTCGTTTTGATTTTCAACTAAAGTTTCAGAACAGCTCGGACAACACCGTAAATATTATTTTGCCTTTTTTTTGGATAACTGATGGCCTATAAATCGATTCCAATAGACAGTAGATGCAACGTTATGAGTAATTTGGAAATATTCTTCCAAGCTATCAAAGCATTTTAAAAGAGGAAAAACGTTGTTATCCAGAGCGAATCTTGTGCAAAAGTATATTAGAGTCACAAAAACCGCTACTAGACAGATTCAGTAAAAAAACTTGTTTTAGTAGGAAAATGGGATTTCAACGGAAGCACAGAACATAGCGAATTCAAGTAATCATTTTCCGACCAACATACCGACGACAGTAGTCTCGTTGTTCTTTCTTACCTACTTCTAAAACTTATGATAAAAAGGGATGGTCGACAAGACGAACAAATTATTTGGAAAAATCCACGTCCTTCTTCCACTAGGTGCTGTAGGCTTTTTCATTTTCAGTTCACAAAAAAGTCGACTGAGCTATCTGTTTCTGTTGCCGAAAAGAGTTATTTTAAACAGAAAATTGGAGCTTTAGAATCTACACGTGTTTCGATAGTGGACAGGATATTTTTAGTAAACATGATTTACAATTGACGATGGTAAAACCGTTAACGAAGAAACATACTCTCTTGGTTTATCTCCTTTACATTAGGGTTCTCCTAGGGTTCATCCTTTGAATTAGGGTTCTCGAGAATTTTCTGCACGTTTCCTATAAGTTAAGCATCAAGAAATGCCAAGTTAGGTCAGAGGACGAAAAAATTTATTAACAGATAACAAAAGCCGTATTCAAAACCAATTTAGAGAAAAATTAGGATTGATAGTGGATAAGCCAAAAGTTGGAGGTAACCGAATTTCAAATGACGGCAACATAGAACGAAAATTTTTCGCAAATGTAAAAATATCTGCAGAAATTACTGGTATAGACAAAGGTTTAATAGATAGATGCGGCACTGTTTTATAGGTTCTTTTCTCTGAATACAAATTTAATAGCGAAAATTTTAGAGATTTTGCATTGGCAGCTCATACGGCGTTATTCATGATACTACCTTCTTGCTTCCGTACATAAAATATTAATACACGGTGTGGTTGTGATTGAGGATATGCTTTTATCAATAGGTGAGCTTTCCGAGGATGCAGCTGAAGCAAAAAAGATATAAAGAATTTTAGGCTACATACTCGTGAAATGTCCCGAGTGCAGACAAACACTGACCTCCTAAACAGATTGTTACTAAGCTCAGATTCTTTTATAACACTTCCTCGGAAAAATTCCCCGTAAGAAAAGATCTATTCTATCTAAAGATGCGCTAATATTAATTATTAAGTAGGAAACATATTTTTACAAAAAATTTCATTGTATAATTTTTACTGAGTAGTTAGGTCAATTTAAGTCTCATTTAACAAATAAATTTTGATTTTTGTCGCATCTTAGTATGGGCCCGGAACCATTGTGCATTGCCGTAAGTTGGAAATTCACACGCGATAAAGAAAGTATAAGACAGAGTAAAATTGGCACCACCTTTGAGCTCTACTTCTTAATAATATGCGCTTTCCAGATTATTCATCTCACTTTGAAATATGGTAAAGAACAAATATTTGAGCGAAATGCATAAGGTTTGCAAACCCTGATCACATTCCACTAAAGTTTATTTATGTAAACTAAAACTGGTAACGCAGTAACGTTGCTGTATATCCCCACAACATAACCGTTAATAACTCGTATGCGAAAGAGTGTCGTCCAATTATGTCAATTTTAAGTGGATATTTCTCGAATGTATATGGCTCTGTTTCATTCACGCAGGGAAGATAAACTTGGAATGGACTATGCGAGAAGAGTTACTCATGTAAATAAAACGTACCTGCAAGACTTAACTGCAGTAATATTTTTAATTCCGCAACGACAACGTGTTTATTATACGGATGTAAGTTCCAGACGGTATCCAAGGGTTTATTATTTGGATTTCAGATAATTATTTGCTCTATATTAAAAGAACTGGCATACATTCAGTTGAAGACTGCTGTTATTTACGTAAACATCACTCCCACGAAGCTATTGTGACTGATCAAGCCAAGTCTTTGCTCCAACTTCACTTCTTTGCAATTTGTATGTTTCTCTTTGCTACCGGGAATCTCATTCGTTTATGTACTATCTAAGAATGAATATTGTTTTATAACATTTTTATGCATATTGTATGTAAATTTCTTAACGGTGTACAACTGACCTGTGTAGTTTTTTGCTGTCGATTTTCTTCACGTCAAAAGGAAAACCTTTACGTAGAAACACCGGCTACATCTGAGATCTGACTGGTAGTGACTGGTGTCGTTGAATTTTTACCTTTTACGGTTGTCTGCACGCTAATGTCTTGCAGAGAAGCCAAAAAACATCTTGACTTTTCTCGATATTTTTGTTACTCTTATTTTCCAGTTCTTTTTCTCATCGGTGGGCTTGCTGATTGCTGAATGCTGGTTGCTTCGCTTTCTTAGCTCTTGTTGAATATCTTTTGTTTTTGTTACCTGATAGAAGAAAAGAAATTATTCCTTCACCGTGTACACCTCTTTCCCTGTGCTCTATTCATTTTGTGGCTATCGTCACCATCTCATTTGAATTTATTTTTCCACGTTTATAAACCATTTGAAATGCCTCTTTCGACTGCTTTGTTTTGATTCTCGAAAAGTTTTTAACGACTATTCAAGCTGACCACGGACGACTTTTTACCGTTTTCACTTAATTAAATTTTCACCTATTCAATCAAATTTTCTCTCGTTTTCCTCTAAAAACAATCGTAAATTGTTGATACGAAGAGTTTGAGAGAAAGCAACAAACTAGAGTTTTTTTTTGCACTTTGTATGCGGATTTCGTTTTTAAAGTTGTATTAATACTATCCTAGCACCTGGTTAGAGTCCCCTATTCATTTACACTAGTCAAACATATTTATATGTCGTTAGACAGTGATAAATGTCAATCATTCCACTTTAGAGACCTACTGCCCATATATGCTATTTTCCATCGGTTTCGGTTACCATCTAAAATCACTCCGACGCTTAAAGTTAGACAACAAAATTTGGAAGCGACTAATGAGAAGTGGTTGCTGAGCAAAAGTTGTGATTAGGTGGTGTTCATTAACCTACTGGCATTTATATTGCCTCAAATTGACTATAAAAAGCTCAAGGTTTCTTTCAGAATTATGTAGTTTAGTTGTTTGTTGTGAGCAAGTCCAATGAGAAATCTTTTCATTTCCTCCAACTTTCTTTTTGAACTGTGCGGTAAAATCGCTCGGAATTTTAACGTAAATAAAGTGATATAAGATTTGGTTATAAATAGAGTTTCTTTCTATAATAATGAATCAATTTCATTACTGTCATTGATACTTTGTCTTACGAACCAACTTCTTGCACAACCCATTTCCTCCTCACCCGTAATGCAATTACGAAACTCTAATGACACACGAACTCAATTCGTCCTTGCTTCTAGACCTACTTTGCGCAAATCAAGTTGCAATTTACTTTATTCACCCCTGATCTATATACATTTGTATGTACGTGTGTACTAGGAAGAAATCTTGCTACAAATTACGAAAAATATTCAGACCCCTCACCATGGGGATGTGTCTTTCCACCTGAAATTAATTAGAGAGATCGATAGCTCTCATTACAGAAGTTCTATTCGGTTTAATTACACATGCAACTATGAGTAATTGACTGATCGTCTCAGTATATTCAGAAAGCTTGCGGTAAAATGGGTTATTCGTGGAATTTAATATCTATAAATTATCAGAGATACTGTTCATGGACTTTAAAGTAATCTGCTTTAATAAATTTGCTCGCAATTTTAAAACATTTCATAGAGCTTGAAGCTTATAGATTTTGTTATTCGACTTGGAATAATGGAAATAATTCGAAAAGCTATGGTTTTATTTGTGTTTGATCATATTTACATTTATTACGATTCTGGTTTCATATAACAAATGACATTTTCCAAGTACAAAACAGATGTAGAACTTTGCCTTTGACTGTTTCAGAAAATACTGCTTCATGGTGAATAAATAAATAACTTACAAGCTTAAATTATAAAAAGAATTTATTATTTGAGACGCTAATCCTCGGCTCATTCTAAGAAAAAAATTTGTATAGGATGGGGATCCATCTGCCATACCAACTGAGATATGGTGTCTTAAAGAAATTTTTGTCCGAATTGGTGCCTACATTCGACGTATGGAAACCTAATGGGTCTTGTTTCACAGATATCTGATCCGTTCATGAAGATGTTTCCATTCAACGAATATTGCCTTTTAAATATGGAAAATTTTCTTTTTATCAACAATTTTTGGCAAAAATTGCATTTTCCTCCAAAACTTCCCCTGCTATTTTTTCCTTTTTTTACATTAATGAATTACTTATTATGTTACCTACAAATCCTCCATACAAAGTTGGTACCTAGCTGCTATCCTTTTCTAGACAGGACAGCTTGAAAAAGTCGTGGTTCACATAATATATAATACACGTATACCTATACATAAATATACATAACGGTTTATTAAGTAATTGTATATTTTTAATGCTGCTACATTATAGAAATTTTCATCATTTAAGTCTTTTGTAAGCCTATACTTATAGATTTGTAGAAACTCCATTGAGTTATATCAATGACTTTGTCAGAAAATTTTATCCCATAAATGTGGGCTTGTTGTAAGGCTACTCAATCCAATCTTCATGCATAAATAATTTAATTTAATTAGAAAATTGCAATTTGGACCAGCTTGTGGGCGCTGGGATGAAGTGTACAGTTCGAGGGTTAAACCTCTATGAAAAGAGACTATCAAAAAATAAGGTTTTATGAAAATAACACATAGAGAAAGAAAAAATATCATACCGTATTTTTTCGGTATTTTTATCGATGTTATCCAATCCCGCTGTGGTGTCTTCTCCTGAATAGATTAAATATAAATATTTTTTATTTTTAAATATAATTTAAAAAAGGAAAAAAAATCGAGAAAAAGTTCTGGTTGACGATTTTTATCCGAAGAATTTGGAAACCATTCATGCCATTCATCAGGTTCAGTAGTTAAAAAAGTTTATTTAGAGGATTGTGTTAATCAAAGGATTTTTCCTTTTATCAAACCGTATCATGTCGATAATAACTATATCTTTTGATCAGTTCTGGTTTTTTCATATTATGGCAAGAATGTTACTGATACGCACACAGCCAAAAATATATATTTGTTGAAAATAGGGATAATTCACTAGAACTTTGATAAATTGAAAATCTGTGATCAATATTGAACTAAAGAATCGAATTAAATATTGCTCACAGAAATGTGACATTAACCCTATATCTGACGTGGATTGTGACTATTGAAACGGTTTTGATAATATGGCTTAATTGTGCTAAATAAATGCAATAAATAAATTGTTAAATAATGAAGTTACATGACTTTCTTTAAATAATGCTCGAAAATTTACTGTGCTGTAATTTGCGAGTACTCAAAAAATTTTCCCAAATTTTTGCCACCACCTACACCGTTAACAAATAGGGTATGATTTTCAAAAATTTATTATTATAGCTTCAATCCAATATAGTGAACTTGCACACAACTTCCATGAAAATAAAGCCCTATAAATAAAGACCATAAAAATCAGAATTAGTAGCATTTTGTGCAAATTTATGCCAAAGTATTTAAGATCCAAAAAGCTAACACATTCAGTGAATATTTGATGTGTTCAAGACAGCAAAAATTGCATTGCGCCCCATTTATGACGGGAACACGTTCACCTACTCGTAGGTAAATATTTGAGGCATGCATTACCTCATGCATTACATTGCCTCTAGCCTATACTACAGAACTAAAGAGCCAGAAGCGAGAAAGAATCGCTGCATATAGAAGGGCAACTTATAACAACAACTCAAATGATTGGGATTATTATAAAGGCGTACAAAACAGTTACAAAAAGTCTATTCGCAATACTAAGAATGAATATATTAAAAACGAAACAGACAGAAGTTCGGGAAATCAGAAAAAGTTATGGAAAGTTCTTAAAAGAGTATTCTTGAAACAAAAAGGTTGTTCCTACTTAAATGTAGTAGAGCTATATGACATTGTTAAAAAATTTTAACAAAAAAAGTGATTACTCAGGCTTAAATTGGGATAGTATTCATAACTCAAATGTAATTCTTGGTCCCGTTTTGCTGAAATAATTAATTAATTCATTTATCGTTAGAATTGGATAGATTCCCAAAAATTTGGAAGGAATCAGTAGTTATACCAGTGGAAAAAGTGCCAGATGCAACAAAATATTAAGATTTTAAACCGATTAATATGCTTTCAATAGTTGAAAGATCTTGGAAAAGTATGTGGGCAGTCAGTTGACATCTCATAACTAAGGCAGGATAGGCCACAACTTTCATATACACATATACGTGTGACTTAAGAAGTAAGCCGCTCGCATTATGCTTATTTGACATTTCTAATCTTATCTGACGTTTCTGAAACGTAAACATTCAGGTCTCAAGAAGAATTACAGTTTCCCAGTGTTTAAGAAAAAAGTAATTTATCAAACATTTAAAATTGTGTTACATATAAAGTAATAGGTGGTGAAAATTATTTACGAACTTTAGATTTGTTAAAATTATCTGTCTTAAATAAATAATTTACCAAAATTAAGTGTGCGGTGCTGTAATGCAAAAACTATAACCAAGATTGCTGTGGTAAATCATTTTTCAGGCAAGTTGAAGCGCTTTAATAAATATATAATGGCAGTATTTAAATATAACAAGTAATAAAAATTATTATCACACATCAGAAATGGTGGAAAATATAAAAAGTTTCAGATCAAGTATTGTTTGTTTACATGGGAAATTTTGTGAGAAAGAAATCGATCAGGGGCAGTCTAATTATTATTTTGACTAAAAGTTGGAGCCTACTCAAACGATAATTGTTGATCAAGGTAGTATATTATTTTTGTCGCAGTGTTCATAGACCGGAAGCGGGCATTTGAAACTTTGGATAGAACGATATAGTTGAAAAAATTGTGGTCATATGGAATACGTGGATTGGAGTCATATTTAACAAATAGAACGCAAAGAACTCAAATTAAAAATGTTTTATCTAGTGCAATAGCAGTAGAATTGGGCGCACCACAAGGTTCAATCTTAGGTGTATTTTTATTCGTAGTATATATAAATGGCATTGTAAAAGTATTAAAATATTGTAAAATTTCACATACAAATGAAATTAAAAACAGATTAGAACTTCGTTACCAACAACATTAAAGTGCAATTCTTACACACCCATATCTTTTATGTTAGAAGAATTAAGATGAATGAGCGTAGAACAAAAGCTTATGTATGATGCTATGATGTTTGCATTTAAAAGAAAAAAAAATGTGCGTGGCGCCAGTTTATTTGAGGAGCAGCATTGACTGTGAGCCACAATTTTTGACATGAAATTATTATTGTGCAGCATTCCAGTGGCTTTCCAAGTACAATTCTTGTCAGTAGAATTGCTTCAATCGCTGGTACTTAGATAAGACAACGTGTCCTGTGCAGGATTTGAATCCACGCTAACAGAGAAGAAAATCTGCAGACGGGTGTCTCAGTCCGCACGGCCACCGGGATATAGGTATTTGGCAAACTAATAAATAGTTTCACATCATTTTGTTGAAATTAATTTTTTTTCTTATTTTCTTTCATTTTCTTATGTGCATTTTTCTTGTCTGTACTGAACAATAGAAAATACCACTCTGAAAAAAAAATTATTTTTGCTTAAAATTTTTGTGGCGAAAAACGTTATTTTCAAAAAAAGTTTAAGTACACTATATAATTTATAATTTTTTCCACCACAAACTCAGAGTAACAGATATTTTTTCCATAAATATGCGAAAAATGCCAGCAATTTTTGTACACTTTTGTGGAAAATGCTTTGTACACATATCAAAGTCAATTTTTAAAGTATTCTTTTACACATGTTTAAATATTATTTCTAACATACAAGATTTGGTAAATAGAATGATATGAATTATTCTAGTTGCGCAAAAAAAGTTTATTGTGAAGTTTATTGAGAGGAGTGCGATAACACTTTTGGCACTTTTCATATATGCGTGGAGTGGAGAAGCACGATCCGCTCGTCAGTACTCAAAGAGGTAACTTTTAATGGTTCTCTTATCTACACTTATTGTAAATGGAATGTAAGCAGAGCGCCGTATGCCTATCATAAACCGAATGCTATCAGCTTGTCATCTCTGCATTTAATCGCTAAGATTTCATCAATTTTGTGG
>QYTT01059217.1:0-12106 GCA_006980735.1 Dasypogon diadema
TTTTTGGCTCATATCTCGGGAACCAAGGGGCGGCCCGTGGTGGGGGCATTTTTTTCGGAGCCTCTGAACTGCGCTCTCTCGACTGACGCCGAAATTGCGCCAAAAAAATTTCCGACCAATTTGAGCAAAATTCATGGGCTATAGCCTAGGCATTTTTTTGGGCGAAATTCTAAAGTTCATCGGATCGGAGTGCGGGAGGCCTCGTTCGAAAGGGGAATATTATATTTTAGCTGAAAACAAGAAAACACTAGAAATATTGTTGTTAACAGATTTTTATAAAAGCATTGACTAGACTTGAGTTCAAAATATTTTGCGGAGAAGACGTTGAAGATTTGGACTATGTTAATTAATTATTTGACAATTGTTTTGAAGGTAAACGTTTTTGAATTTTCGAAGGTGTCGAAATTTTATTTCCACTTTAAACTCCAACAATGCCAGTTAACTTTATTATTACTTCAAGTAGTAATAAAACTTAAGTTGAAACTTAAATAAATTCCTTTGGCATTATTACTTTCGTCAAGTGAAGGGAAATGTAAGTACACTTTTGCAATTATGGTTCCATCAGTAAAAGGAAGAATTAAAGTCATTAGCTTAGTGAATTAAATCGTAGCCATCGTCCGCTCACGGACGAATTTAAGTAAGGTCGACCAAAATCGATTGTACCAAATAAAATGCATGATCGTGATGTGACATACCTTGAGATACACAAGATTTTACATGAATATTTAGTCATACAAAAGATTTCTTCGCGTTGGATTCCGCAAAATTCGATAATCGCACAAAAAGAGGCTCGTGTCGATTGGTATAAAGAAATGTTCAAAAAATAACATCGTGATATATCAAAAGCCGTGTATAACATGACAAATCTTGGATCTATGCGTATGTTTTTATTTATTATTCCGTATACATAAATAGCAAGCTTCCTAATAATTTCCATTTTTATAGAAGGCTTTTACTTATTTGACTTTCATTTTACTGTTTAGGAAATAACAATAATTTAAAAATATAGCGTTCCTAAAACAAAAAGAACTGGAAAAAATTATGATAATAAAAACTGATAGAGGGGTAGATAGGCTTCATAACGTTCCACTACAAATTCGTTCCTCATTAGAACATCATGTTTTGAAATTTTTGTGAAATATTCTTTTCTGAAATTTTCAACGCGAGTTTTTTATGATAAAATCCTTTCGTCAATTTCGGATTCCAACTTTGAATTGAAAATTCTAATAAAACTTTGTACGGAATAACTTTTATTTTTGGAAACTTTATATTTCAATTAGAAATATTGAAGTTTTGCATAGTTCTACAACATTTCGGTTTGCCCTACATTTTTGCTTTTTGGGACATCTTAAATAATATATGTTAATTTATAAAAACAATCCAAATAAATTAGGCAAGTAAACATTGTGAAAAGGTTTTGCCTTGAACACAACTTAATTTAATTAGTTCAACTGAGTGTCTTCAATTCAATTTTATTTTTATCTTGTTTTGCAAAAATTCCAAAGAAAACTTTTTCGCGCCCGATCACAAGGTTTTGTTTTCGGGGATCTTCTCTACAACTTGTTTTTATGGTATTATGTAATATAACGTTTGTGACGAGAAGAGAAGTATTCCGACAGAAACCTAGGATGTTATAAATCTTTTTGCTCCTCATATTTAAAAAAGCAGGAAAACAAATATTAAATTTATTATACCTAAAAAACTCTACAGAAATATTATCAAAAGAAAATACCTTCAATGAGAAAAAGAATTAGGGTTTTCCTAAAAACTATTATCTATCAATTTATTAAAAGAGAATATTTAGTTCGAAACTTCACCAGCAAAACTGAAGAAGTGTTTTTTAAATACAGTGAGTTGTAAAAATCTGTATGCATCTGCAAAATACACAAAGAAAACTACACCAATTTTCCTCCAATTTTCCTGGGTTGCTGTTAAACCATCTTTTTGAAGACCTCTAGCCACTCTAAAATTAAATATTCCATCAGCGTAAAACAGCCGTGAGAAATTATAATAAAAAGCAGCTGTGTTGTATTCCTGACGATACTGAAGTTATTGAAACAGGATTAAATTCTTAGCTGAACTGCGAGAGCGGAAAGACAACATCAGATTCTTATCTCCGAGGATGAATTAAATAGCCTCGACAAGCACGTTTTCGAAACAAAAACTCCTCATTATAGAGCTGTGTACGTGTTTAACTGTTATATCATCGAATACTCTTATTTTCCTAATTGCTGTACTTAATTACGTTAGTTATTTGATATGGCCAAATACGAGACCTAGTGGCGAATATTCAGGGTTTTCTACGTATTTGGCGCATATACTCTTATTTTCTCATTTAAAAATGAATTTCAGTACTGAATTTTCAAATCAAAAAATTAAAATATGTTTCACAAAAAATACAAAATGAGTTCCTATCAATTCATATTAATTCAATCTTCAAATTCACCGTAAACAATTTCTATATTCATCGTTCTGTGATGGTCACAGAACCTTGGAGTCATTTTATCAAGTTATCAACTCATTCCTTCTGTAAATCATTTCATTTGATTCTGCGATAGTCGCAAAACCTTAGAAGAATACCAAAGGTGAAATGACGTCACACTAAATTCAATATGGGGGACGCCCCACAATGGCGGACAAAATTTTCTTATCTATAACAGAACGGAATGGAACGGAAATATAAAATGGTTCAAGAAGAGTCTGTTGATGGAGCTAAGAAGCAGAAAATGCTAAAGTTCATTTAATGCTGTGGACTATTAGATCCCACCCAAGCCAAGGTAAGAAACGTGCTGAGGGTTGAATGGTATGAGGGTGGTGAAAAATGCCATACCGCAAGCCTCACCTCCGGGCACCGGGCGCAACCCGGTTGTAGTTAGCCTTGCCCCCTTACTCGGTCCACTGGGAGGGTCGACCATTGAATTGTCCGCTACTGGTGGGACTAAAATGAATACAAACAAAACAAAACACTTTAAACCACTGGAAACAACAACACGAAGAAAACGACGATTAGAAAAGGAAAAACAAAAGCGCAAAGAAAAAAAGCGAATTTGAGTGATACAAGCAGAAAAAGAAAAAAAATACAGTCAAATCTGTACGTGAGGCAGTATAGAGCCAATGAAATGCCCGAGAAGCGAAACTGTTAAAAATGCTAACTAAGCGAAATTTAAATGTATTCTGATTCAGAAGATAAAGATAAAGATATTTTAAGACTAAAAAATTTAAAATAAAATATAGTTTAAAAAACCTAAAAAACATGCTTTAATCAAGCACTAAAAATAAAAAAATAATTAAATTAAATAAACTTTTATTTGCTACGATATATGCATGTTACCCTTGGCAATATTTTCACTTCATTGTAGAGTAAACTATATTTCAGTGGATGTTGTGCCAATGAAATTTGTGGTCTGATTTCTTGTAAATGATTTCCACAACAATGACTGCTAAGAATTAGAATTTGAAGGAATTAAAAATTGGGACTAAGTTAAACAAAGACAAATAAAAACATAAAATATAGAATCAGCCTTGGGCTAATTACTTGATACCCTATATGATATAAATACAGTTCATCTCATAAAACTCTTCTGTACAAAATTTTAGAGTGATAAGTTGCTTCCTTTCCGAATGATGTCCAATAATCTGGAAATTCAATATGGCGGTCCGACCAAGGAGTGGGGATACGTGGCCTATTTTCATTTTTCCGATCTGGAGTCTCACAAAACACATCTATACAAAATTTCAAAGTGATAGGTTGCTTCCCCATTGAATTATATCCAATAATCCAATATGGCAATATGGAGTGGGGCAATATGAGAGATTTTCATTTCATTGGTTAAAGGTCTCATAAAACTGCTCCTTACTAAATTTGAGATCTATACGTTATTCCCTATTTGAATTAGGCTCAATAATCCAAAAATTGAATATGGCGGCCTATTGAAGGAGTGGGGGGATTCGCCCCATTTTCAAATTCAGATGTACAAATTTTGTGAAAATAATACGTACCAAATTTTAGCCTTCTAGCCCAATTCGTTCTCGAATTATCGTGTATAAAGACGGACGGACAGACGGACATACTTAAATCGATTTGCTTTTACATTCTGAGTATATGTATATAATTCATTCTGTTCTAGCATTATTGGTTCTATGCGTTACAAACGTTGGATCAAAACTAATATACCTACCCTATAAGATGTCCATAAATTTTCTTTTAGAAATTTTTATGTATATGATAATAGATGCAGCTTAAAAAAAGTTTCATGGAATGAGACCTTCAATCCATTTTTAGTTATTCTTGAATTTATTATTCTTTTTTTGTCTTGAATGTTTACATTATTTTATTAAGTTCAGAAACTTTGTCGGCTAAGAATATGAATATGAATATGAATTTTTGAATTTTACTCCTCACATGGAATATCAACTGGAGGAAATACCTATTGTAAGATCCTTAAAGATTCTTTGTATATTGGTAAAATAATGAGTTCTATATACGAAATTCGTATTTTTGGATTGCATCAAAATAAAAATAATTTTTTGCAAATTTCACATTTGTAATTTGCTTGAGAAATTATTGCTGTTTGTGATTGAACTATTATATTTCTATATTCTTTTATGCAAAGTATCTTAATCTTTCCAAATACAATACACACAAAAATTACAGCAGGTTTTAGCAACTAGTATCTACTATTTACTTTCTTATATGTTTTTAGCTCCTCTCGGTGAAGATTTCAAAATATATTATTGCAAGACTTTACTCTTGCAAGGTTACTATGTCATCTGAAGCTCAAAAGGGGACTGAATGCACAAAGCCTACACAACAATACTGTCAAGAGAATAACACATTAGCTGACGAATATGGAACTGAAGATGATACTGAGGACATGGAATGCTATCAAGAAGATGCCATGTTAGCGGATGAATATGAAATTGAAACTGATGATGGCCCATATCAGACTCGTGAGCAAAAGCTTCAACGACTCGAATATTTTAAAAACCAAGCAGAAAACAAGGAATATTGTCCAAAATCACTTCAGGAGGTATACCCGGATGTCGAAATAAGAAATCCATCTGTCTTACATCATTCTTCGGGAAATTCCAGTGAAACAGCTGAAGAGAAACGTGAAGAACTTTCATCAAAGAATCTTTAACCTTGTCATTATTAATATATCCATTAAATACTTTTGTAGTTAGTTTTTTGAAAATTTTATTTAGTACAATAATTGATTCAAAGTTGTTTCGTAAATTCGAGTTAAAATAATAAAAAGTTTCAACTAACTTTATTAGCTGCGTTCTTTTGGCAGCAGAGTACAGAGTTGTCATATATTAACTGGGTTTAATTAACTCGGTTATTTAACCGAGTTAATAAGCTTAGTGAGTTATATAAGTCTACTACGGGAAAATAGATGGCACTTATTGAAAGTTTTTGTGTTTAAGAGATGATTTTGCCCATCATAGCAATTAAAATATACACTTATGTGGGCAAAACTGAGATTACGGTAAATTTCAAGTTAATAACGGTCTTTACTTACCCCGGTTTTGCTTAAAAAGAGAAAAAGAGAAGAAGAAGAATTAGTTATGTACTCCATGGATTCCAACCGTTCTTTTGAGCTTTCATAACTCTATTGCCCAAAAGAACACAGCTATTATTACCTTTGCTTTATTACATTTGCCGCACTGTTAAAAAAAAAAAAACAATTTTGACTCAAATATCACCGAAGTAGATTTTGCACATTTTAGCTGAAAGTACAAAGATAATTTACAGAGAGAATAACTTCATTAGCTGCTGTAATTTCCACACAAGCTTTTAAGGCAAAAAAAGACTAATAAGTTTAGTGAAAAAAATTTCCCAAAATATTTGCTATCCTGACTGAACAGTTATCATCATCATCACCGACTATGATGATCTTCGTAGGGTTTCAGCCACATTTCCGACTATGTCTCTCTATAACCTGCAATTTTGGGCGCATTCTCTCCAATTAACAACATTTAATCAGCGAAGGCTTCCTTTCACATCATCAAGACACTACACTTCCGACTATCCTCCAAGTTTCCTGTCAGAAAAACTCGTAGCTCAATCTACCTTAATAATCGGTTCTAAGCATGGAGCGAGGGACACTCCGATGGTTAGTTTCTTCGACTGCTGGGCACGGCAGCTTTGGATATCACCTCAAAAGGATGGGGATCCTGGAGGATGATGCATGCAGACTGTGCTTGGAGGATACTGAGATGGCGGAGCATATTGTGTGCGACTGCCTGGCTCTGGCAAGCAGGAGGATGGCTGTCACATGTCGCCCCGTGGGTAGCAAACAGATGCTGGAGATAACGAGAGACGTCGAAATCAGGGTACTGCCTAGGATCCTTCGGACGCGTACCAGCTAAAACTGCTCTTGACAGAGGGACGAAAAAGGACCCGGAGGCAGAGGTCAGTTTCGACATCTTCTTCTTCTACTTACTTGTTTTTTTCCTATTCTATTGAAGAATTTTGCTTACCTACCGTCTAGACCAGGGGTCTCCAAACTGCGGCCCGTGGGCCACATGTAGTTCGCAGACAAACATATGATTTTTTTTTTTAGAATTTCACAACAAAACTGTTAAATTATAAGAATAAGAAACAAGTTCCTCTTCCATCAATCCCTGCAGTATAGTATTGATGATACTAGAGACCTTACAAAATTTCATGTGGACCGCGGTTAGAAAAGTTTGGAGACCCCTGGTCTAAACTAATAAAAATATTTCTTACGAATTTTATGTTAGGTTACGTTGTTGTTCACTGTGTCATTTGGTGACCTGATTGTGGGTTTCGTAACTCTCGCGACAACGAGCATTCAGCGAGCTTTCAAATGAGACTGATTCTAAAAACATTTGTTCCTTTGTTATTATTGGGGTTGTCTTTGTCTCGCCCTGCGGGACCAATTGCACGATAAAACGTTTGAATATTGAATAGCAACTCCAGGGTAAGTTATAGGATAAGAAGAAAAGTGATCGACTATAGTTGTTTGTCGTATGTAATTGGCACCTGCTGAAGAGCGACTCTAATCGAACGTCGTAATGAAAGGGTTAAAGATCAATATATGCGAAAAACACTTTTTATCCCACATACTTATTTTTTATATAATATCCCTGGACTTACATGGCTAAATCATGGACAATCGATTTATGCACGAAAAACGAAAAATTTGTAACTTGGGGCTACTGACCAAGAAATGCTAAATTTTTTCTTTTATTTTTATCTTTTTTCCAAAGGGTCAATAAATATATTTAACGGTTTGGACAAATGTGGACAAATAGAGGACAATCGATTGCAATTATAAGAACTTTAAAATTTGTATATAGAGGTGCCAACTTCACACAGCTCATTTTTTTTGGTAGCTAAAATCATAATCCAGACCTAATGAATTGCTTGGGACCGACTTCTGTTTTGAGGCTAACAGAAAAAACAGACGATTTATCAAAAATGTATCCAGTCACTGAACGCTTACCTTCCGTCCCTAGACTCCATTACCCTACAGTGTAACATGCGTGTTGTGATCAACCAACAGACTTAGGTTTGGTAGTTGCCCACCGGAGTGTAGTTGGACATCTGAGTGTTTATCTATGCTAAAATGTTATCTGTTGCAGAGATTACTACATACCTGCACTCATAAGAGGTTAAAATTAGGTTAATTTCGGAATCAGGTATTATATTGTTTTAATAAAATTCGGAAGATTTGGATGCTTGTTTGAATAATTTCTTAGAGATAATGAATGTTATTAACTTAAAACGTTGGCTTCCACATAAAAGCTTTATATAAAAGCTTTCGTGAGAGAATTACGTGTTAAAATGCATTCGTTCTGAGAGAGCTTTCAAATGTGCATCACCCGTAATGGACATTGCAGCCAATGTGTTAAACAAACCTTAGGCAAGCAAAATTGAATTTCTGTGTACCAGTGTTGTCGCCAACATTGTTGGCAGTTACTGACAAGAGTGACCATTGTTTTTATATATATTTATCTGTCAAGCATCACTTTAAGTGCCATTCTATAAATTTATAAATTATAACTCGAATGGCTTTAAAGTGAGGCCCCTCCCAAAATATTAACCCGACCACCGCAGGGGCAACTCATATCTGTGTCACTTCGTTTGCACAGACGAATTTGATAAGTTCGCATACCCATCCAGAATAAGCACTTGATAGAGAGCTTGGCCTGAGTAGGTACAACCACAACGAAGATCTTGGTTGTACCTAGGGCGCAAAAATATTTTATGCTCTTTGAAAAGCACATTCTGAGAGCAATATTTTAGAGGGCATGTAGTCCCCCAAGAAAGCTTTTGGGAATACCTACTCTCAACGGAGATAGTTCAAAATCTTCGCTGCTATGTCGAAAATTACCAAGTTCGCACTTCATGTTTTATTGACTTTACCATCTGTATCCCTCTCTAACAATAGCTCTACATTGTTTTTTCTAGAAGAAGAGTTAATAACAAGCAGCAAAAATGCCCGGAGTAGATTGGGTTCCAGGTTTGTCTCAATTAAAAGCGGGTTTTCAATTGATTACCGGAGATGTCGAAGGAGCCGCAAGAACAACAGAAAATTTTGGAAAAGAATGTCCAGGAATTTCACAAGTAGTTTCCTTAGTGCAGCTTGCAAATGGAGATGAAGAAGGTGCACTAGAGACTCAAAGACGATGCTTAGGAACCATAAACAATGTTGCAAATGGAATTCCTGTTGTTGGTCATGTTAAAGGTAGGTAATTTAAGTAAGTCAAGAGAAAAACAGTTACTAAAATTAAAATGATACATATTTAAGGTGTTGTCCATCATATTGTTGGGGATCATGAAGGCGGAAATCAGGCATTAAATGCAGCAAGCCGAACTACAGTTGTTATTGCGAGTGGAGCAGCAGCTGGATTAGCAACCGGAGGTGAGTAATGCGACCATACCAGCTGCGTTTTTTTTTTGGCAGCAGAGTACATAGTTGTTATACACTAACTGAGTTAAATTAACTTGGTTATTTTACAGAGTTAATAAGCTTACTATTCTATTTAAGTTTTCTATGGCAAAATAGATGGCGCTTATTGAAACCTTTTGCGTTAAAAAGTTGATTTTACTCTCCATAGCAAAAAATTAAAATAAACACAAATGTAAATAAAACTGATATTAAGATAAATTTGAAGTTCATTACGGTCTTTAGTTATCTCGGATTTGCTTAAAAAGAGAAAAACAGAAGAAGAAGAATAAACTCTGTGCTCCATGGATTCCAACCTTTTTTTGAGCTTTCGTAACTCCGCTGCCTAAAAAAAACATAGCTACTACAGTTACTTAATTGGACGGATCAGATCTTTACTATTGCCAATAATGCAATGAAATGCCTGGACGTTCTATAGGGATGAAAGAAATAATTCACCCCATTTGACCTAGCGCTCACTTACAAGACTCATATTAGACCCAGACTTGAATTTAATTGACATATTTCAGCAGGGGCAGGACGTACTGCATTTTCCGATAGAGTCCAAAAGAAAGCTTTCAAATGTATTGGGCGACGAGACGATTAACTCAAAAATCGATTCTCTGGAGTAGGGGCTCAATATTGCATGCTTAAGATTCTTTTATCGCTACTTTCATGGACATTGTCCCAATTAAATGTCTGGTTTGATTCCTTGTAGATTAATCTCTGCGAATGATATTCGTGCATGAAGTCGTCTTTACCTTTCGTTCTTGAGACACGATTGAAACGAACAGTGAAATTCCGCGAATCCGTCTTGATTAGATTTGTTACCGTCGTATTCTAGTAATGGTGTGTTTACCGAGCGGCTGATATAAACACCTTTAGATGTTGGGATGCTTACCAATCGGAATTTCGCACTCCGACGAGATATGAATGTTTCTGGAGGAAGATTACCGAGCGGCGGAGCAAGTGCCCTTGCTGACCAGGGTTTCAAGGTGACTTCCCACGTGCTAAAACTATACGGACTTCAAGCTCGGGGTGTCGTAGTGGAATCTTTTTAGGATACGTATGCAAGATATTTAAGGTTCCGTTTTTCCAGGTAGTCCACAAAACCAAAAAAAAAAAAACAACTTTCAGGTTAAAAACAATTTACTCCGCACTGCCTGGTGACATCACAAAAAACTTTTCAAAAAAAAGGAGAGAAAAACCTGCTCTGATCTGGCTTATATAACTTCTGTTTATCTCGAATATTCGGTACAGGAAAATTATAAAATTACACAAGTTTTTGACACTATTAGTGCTAGGTAAGAAAAAGGTGACATCTAGTGAGAGAATTCTTGCTATTCGTTTTTAAAATTTTAGCTTTCAAATTCAAATGTGGAACATTTAGGAAGCTTAACATTAGACGAACTATCTTCTGTGCTATGAATATTTCTTCGCTATTAGACCATTAATAAAAAAATCATAGGAAACATTTTAATAATACTACTGATGGATTCTGGTTTAAGTTTACATGTCCTGTCCCTTACTAGGTTCTTCCTTTTCGGTGGTCCCCGGGGATAACACGGGTTGTTGTTGTCGGCATTGAGTTTATGCGGGTAAAAGCTGGAAGGGTTGTTGACGGATACCCACATCGACAGTCAGACGACATTTTCAGCATTCCCATAAAGGCGAGTTTTGTAACACCCCCTTCCTTGAGACAATACGAATGTGTAACAGACTACCATCTCCTGTTTTGCCCCACATTTTGAGCTGAATGTGTACCGATACCTTCGCTCGACATCCTAATCCCCCTCCTTTTCCCAAAGGCTATGCTGTACCATCATAGGATATCCCTTATCCCTTGAGCTTTGACTACATCGTAAAAAAACACATCAATAAGGCTATAGGAAGCACCTTTTTAGCTGACTTTATGATAGGCAAAACATTCTGCGAAGGTATTCTAAACCGACATTCATATGACACATCTTTTTAAGGATTGCATTTTATTCGCTCATTTCGTCTTTCAAATATGGTTTGAAGGTTGATGATATCATAATTAGAGAGCGTACTGCCTTCTTTTTATCGACTGGAATTGGTTGAGTGGGCTATTTGATTCCACTCATGAAGACCTTCCTTAGGTGCCTACTGTCAGCCTATCTAGGGCTAATTTGTCCTATAGCAAAAAACGCTATTGCAAGATCCTCAAATCCTTGTGCAGTTTTCCGCCAAACGTGGATCTTGTGTGGGCATATTCCATCTTATATTATTAACGAAGAGGATGAGGAACAGATCCTAATCAGTTTTACCAACATTCAACAAAAAAAGAATGAGTTTTTTCATCTGAGGTGCAGCCTCTAATGAGTCAACAACAAGTCCGAGATTATGAAGATCGAAAGAAGAAATATAGTATCACATATCCGATATAGATACTTATTTTAGTATTTAGAATGTTTAGAATACGAAGTATCTGGTTTCAAAACTTGAATATGTTCATTTGGGTGAAGTTTCAGTTTTTAAACATTCATGAATTTTTTTTAAACTCAAAACTCTTGGGCATTATTGTATTATTATATAATATTATATTTTGGAAAGACAAATAATGTTCTTTAGGGCGTAAAAAATGTGTTTTGCTTTTAAAAACCTGAAGCCTTACCTTATTCAAGTTTTGAAATCCTGTGAAGTCCTGGAACTATACGAGTTATACAATGCTAGTTATGCCATTAATTTTCAAATTTTAGGCCTTGGAGCTATTCCTGCGGGCATTGCAGCTGGTGGAGCCTACGATATTACAGCGAGTGTTATAACTGAGAAACCCCAAGGGTATGTTGCAGCTGTTGCGAATGCTATGGAAAACCCTTCTGCTGGTGCAATTTTCGATGCAGCAGTCATTCCAGTTGCTGATGGCTTAGCTGGTTACTCTGGAGGGCAAATTGCAAACAAAGTTTCTTCTCACATAAAAGTTGGCAAATTAGAAGCAGCCAGAGCAGCTAAGACAGACCAACTACATGCCGGAATGTTTGAAGATGCAGGAATGAATTCTGGTCAATTGCATTCATTGGGACAAGAAATTAATGCCTTAACAAGTGAGATAAATGTTATTAGGCAAGGAACACCACAATATTGGTTTAATCCGAAAACCGGTGAAGTTACTGTAGATCTACCTTCCAATAATGTCTCCGTTCCAGTTGTTGGATATATTGAGGAAG
>QYTT01059218.1:0-12134 GCA_006980735.1 Dasypogon diadema
ACAAATCCAGGGAGAAGACCATGCCTTACGAACCTGGAGAATGCGTTCGCTTACACAGCTCAACAAAATCTTCGTCATGTTCAGAGCCAGCAAATACCTCTCCTAAGAACGACGAAGATAATCGCATAAACGAAGCTAAAGTAATTAGGAATGAAAATGTGGAAACGGAATCGGCGACCAATTCTTCAAACTCAAACCCAAATCAAAATCAAAGCTGTTCCAGCAAAAGTCCACCATATGTCACCAGGAGTGGAAGAGTAGTACACGCTCCGTCCAGATTACAATATTAGAAAAAAAAAATCTAATCTCTGAATTGTATTAGAAGCTGAATTAAAAAGGTATTTCAATATTGTATACTCTAAATTGTATAACTCAAAAGGGGGGATGTGCTGTATACGTATATGTGTGTCATATACATTGAAGAATGTCATAACGGCCTGAGTAGTACGAGGAGAACATTGCGGGGAGTCTTTACGCGGTCGTCGGAGCATTCGCACCAGCCTTTCCATCCGATTAATGTATCACTCTATTATAGTTAATAAAGTTTATAGCAATAGAAGCGCGGGTGTTTTCCTTTGTGTTCCCTGACATAACAGACATTGTCGTCAAAAAATTAGATTTTGAACACATGTAACGACATTAGGTCACAGCAAACGTGACGACAAGACAAAGCTGATGACAAAAGTTTAGTTAAGAACCGCGACATTTCAGTTTAACAGTCTGAAATAAAGAAGTAACAAAGGACATTTTATCTTCATGCAATGCCAGCACTCTTCGTGGTCAAGAGAAGAAAATAAAATATTCAATTTAACAAATTTCTTCTGGTAAACTTCATGGGATAATTTTCCGTTTGCATGTTTTCTGTAAAATCTTTGTGCATTAAAGAAATACTGACGTCACTATGGAGATATTGTCTTTTAGTGCATAGCGACATGTGATACTCTACTTTTTTAGTCGCTTGTAAGATCCTCTTATTTTATTTTGTATACCCTAGAGTCGTCAAGAAAAATGTACGGAATACTCTAATAGAATCTCCACGTTGGAATTGGAACTTATATTTTAAGGAATTTTTTCTTCTACTTACACATTTTGTGGTACGCCGTTTTCCATTGACCTGCTTTGTATTTTTAAGCATAAACCACATCCGTTATCTTGGTGATAAGCTCCAATATGTTCGACTAATTTCTTTTCTACTTTGCTCATTGATTTTTTCGGTGCATTTAAATTTGCAGTTATAACAAACTTCTTTAATTTAGTGTTTTAAAATTATTCGTTTCTCATTTTCTTAAAGTAGTTTTATACTTTCTTCGCTGTTTCAGTAACCTCATTTTAGTGTGTGTAGATAGTTTCATATTGCTTTTTAATGCGAAGTGAAAAAAAGTTTGTGCTTGGTTCTTATGTGGGCTGTTAACTGAAAGCTGATGAAATGTGTGCGCACTAAAGCGTTCCTTTACTTTTCTGTGCGCACTAAAGTGTTCCTTTACTTTTCAGTGCGCACAAAAGGGAGAAATAAGTTTCCCCTCAAGCACCTTTTCTCACTGAAAATTTCTCGGAGAACTTCAGTGCCATATAGGGTTAAATGGCATTTGACGTAAAGGCAGCTGTCATTTGTTCGTATTTGGCTTTATAAAGCACTAAAGCGTTCCTTTACTTTAGTGATCTGTTACCCCCACGCCCACCACCTAGAAATTTTTAACAGTACACTACACTATACTGAAAGTAAAGGGATAGACCTATTATAATAGTGTTTGTTATGTTTTTGTTGCGATAATAATCTTTTTTCTTTGCTAATTCAAGATTTAAAGCAATAAACACCTTTCTTTTACAGGTTTTAGGAAAATCCATTTTGTTGCGTCAATGTTTTAATAGAATTTTCATATGAGTTCTTGTATTTACTTGGTAAACAAAATAGAGAACTTATTGTTTTCGTATTCCAAATCTGAGAGCCCCCACAAGACGAATGTTTAAATTTACTCTGTTTATATTAGATTATTGATCTATACGAAGTGAACCTTTGCATATCTCAATTCAAATAAGTTACTCACAAAGTTCATAACTTCATGTTCTAATGTAATTTGCCCAATACATACTTAACCTAAATGGACACTATAAAGGGTACAGTACCTTACATTACTTTAAAGAAAAGCTATTATACATGTTTTTTTCCTTTGTTAATTTATTCATTTTCCACTCTCCCACCAATTCAAAATGCGTACATTTGCACTACGCATGTATAGCTTGCTTAGAACAAAATAGACAACAAGAAACAAACAATTAAGAAGACAATCGCTGCCATAAATTATATTACAATTATGATTTCTTATACACTTTACGCATCTTTATTTGTAGAGGCTATATAAAAATTTTCTGACCGACATGTAGATAGGGCGTTTTTTCTAAGTATGGTTGTGTTTTGTAAATAGGGCATTTTTCACCATTTTAACATCCTTACATAAAAAATGGATTTTTCATATTTAGTGGAATAATGTATTAAATTATGGAGTTTTCAAGTGAAGTGTTAACATAAAAATGAAAAAACGTCAGATAGGGCCTTTATGCTACGTAGGCTGAAACAGGGTATAATTAGTCAAACTATCGAATATAATAATTAATTTTTTCCATTACAATTGGGGCTTATAATAAAGCCACATTCCATTATCCTTATAACTCATCTAAAATTGTATGTGTTTAATTTTTATTCGACAGTTCTTACACGTGCACGAAATCCTTGGTTAATTTCTACATTCTTGCTTATTTCAAAAGCTAACTCAGTTTCATATTATTTTTTTCTCAGACGCGACATCATCCATATATCAAAGTTACGTTGCATCCTAACATGACCTCTGCATACCCGGGGCCTCGTAGGTATTATAATTCCTAAATTCAAAAGGGCGCAGTCTTTTCTGGTGCACTTAGGTTGATTGTCCTTTTAAGCTACAATTATTCCCAGTTCCGAAAAAATTTAAGTGTACTGTTTCACTGTCAACAGTGCCATGACCGTGTCTTTTAGATACAGCGATTTGAGTACGTCCTTGCGAGTACACGGTACGCTTGGACGTCCAGGAACTCGTGGCTGACGGCCACAGTTAGGCAATTGTCTTATATCCTAGACAGACGGCATACTCTAATGAGCATTATGATGTCAAAATGACCTAGCTCCCGGGCTACTCTTATAAAGTTTTAAACAAGTTCTGTCACTTTGACGTCATAATGTTCATTAGAGTATACGAGTACGAAGTGCAATATCAGAACTTTTCTTCTATTAATTTTCCACCGTCGACAAGAAGGCAATAACACTGACAGCCAATCGCATTTGCTATCAAGAATTCGAACTCAGAAAATTTTCCATTATAAAACTTTACGGATGACGTAGTAAAATTTCCCCAGCCCAAAGAGTAAGAAAACGCATTTTAGCATAAAGTTTTACAAAACTTTGGGTAGACGAACAGACCTACGATGTGTCTAGGGCATTAGGGTATATCGACTAATTGTCAATCATGTGTTTCTTTCAGTTGAGTTTTTCATGCTTTATACCGTTTTTTTTTATTTGATACCTTATACTCTTTTTTATTTTTTATAAATATTTTATCACTAACTAAACTTTGATTTAATCTATTTTCCCCGGTGAAGTAATACTTTTACTTACTTTCTGTGTGCATTAAATGAGTTTTCTCAAAATTCAAAGCTAACTTTCCTTTGCTTTTCGTATTTCTAAATGTATAACAAAATAAAAATATGCTTCTTTTTTTCAGCGCCGACATAAGTGAAGATTCGAGTATGTTAGCTGTTGGCTTTGCTGACTCGAGCATAAAAGTATGGTCGCTTACACTTTCAAAGCTCCGTGAAATGAAGCCAGCTGATCAATTGAAAGATATAGACAAAGACGCAGAAGACGTAATAGTCCGAATGATGGATGACCGCACTGCTGAGACTTGTAGAATTTTCTATGGGCACAGTGGGCCTGTATATAGATGTTCATTTTCACCTGATAAAATGCTTATGCTATCATGTTCAGAGGACACAACTGTTCGTTTATGGTCTTTGCATACTTGGACATGTGTGGTAAGATAATTTATTTTATCCAACAACCAAATTATTTCAGTTGCTGGCAGTATTTAAATTAATTCACGTAAAACGTTCTTATTGGTTTTTAAAATTTGTATTCTAAATTATACTTTAAGTGACTGCGATTTCCTGAATCTATTTAGATCTGCTATCAGCCCTTTGAATTTGTACCATCAATTCCGGACCACCCTGTATATGTATTAGGATAATTGTGTCGCCTGTTTTAATAAGTAATTTATTTAAAGATAATTGAATTACATTACTTGTAATGGGGGGCTCTCAAGACGCGACCACTGCACGAATGGTTGTTTATTAAATCCCATAAATCTATCTAATTAACCCATATCCTTGGAAGAAGCCTTCAGATGAGTCTAACTGGTAATACACAAAACTGCGGAATGTGGGAAGATGAAGCAATGTGGTTCAAAAATTAGCTTTACATTTAATCAAATTACTTTAAAAAACAAGTGCTCTAAGTGTCCCAGTTAGCTTGTTCCAAAAATGTCCTAAATTATAATAAAATTTAAGATACCTATTCAAGTTGAATTAATTAGCATGTATTTGCTTAACTAACAGAAAAATTTGAGAAGTCGTTATTATAAAATATAATGTAAAAGTTTTTTTTATTCCATGGCATTATTAACTAGTAAATCTATAATTTAAAGCCAGTAAATAGCGAAAATTCTACTTTAAACTAATAAAATGTTAGAGAATTAGCATACACAAAGTTGAGCAGAAATGTAGCAAGTATGAAAATTAATGAAAAGAATGTAATTAATTCATACCAAATGAAATTTCACAAATACCCCATGAAATAGTAACAACAAATTCATCGAAATCGTAAATTCAAACAATGCCGCCTTCTCCTTTATAACTAAACGAGCACCACCTGGTTATGAAAATAATACAACCTACAGACAATTTGACTTCATTTCCTGGTCCAGGGAGATCGAGTTGGCGCGGAGGCTGGATGCTGCTCGCTCTGGCATGTGATCTCGAAAGAGATGGTTGTCCGCTCTGCTGAAAATTCAATTAAATTTTTAATTTTTCAAAACAAGGGGAAAAACGAAAACAGTAGGTGCTGTAAAAACGGAAAAAAAAAGGAAAGTTCGGTGAAGGAAATAGCTCAGCAAGGCTTCGGGAAAGGAGATAAAACGCAGAATAAGAAGCTTTAAAAGAAGGTGGCATAAGGAGAAGAAACTAGAAGAAAGGGAGTTCGCCGGCTTAATCCTACTAGCCTACCTTAGTTAAGTATTTACTTTGTAAATTTTAGTATTTTTCTTTTCGCAAAATTATATCTGCTGGAGTTGGTTATTTATTATTTATCAAAATGATGTTTTTTTTGTGAATTTTATTGCCTAGTGGGTATAGATAGGAGCGGCCGCAAAAGACTTGTGGAACAGACATGTGGAATACATATCAAAGTTAATTGAGTCTCTTTTTCCTCTAATAATCAATTTACCCATTCGAAACCCGGTTACATACTTCATCTCCCCAATATACGCAGTTTTGTGCAATACAAGTTAGTCTCATCTGAAGGCTTCTTCCAAGGATATGGGCCAGATAGACAGATTCATGGAATTTAATTATCAACGGTTTGGGCAGTGGTCCCGTCTTGAAAGCCCCATTACAGCAGCGTCTAGACAGCTCTCAGGGTGTGGTTTTTGGCTCCACGCTGAAAAGTGCGTCTTCTGGGCTAGAAGGGGAAAGACATTATTATTGTTATCTTCATTAGTGAAATTCCGTAAATCTTTCTTGAGTACAATTATAAGAATTTGGTACACACTATCATCTTCTGTTTTCTCTTTCGGCTATAAATTGCAGTTATTTAAGCAAAATGTACCCTGACTCTCATTCAACTTCATGATTTTTTTCTCCTTTGGGTTGAACCGTTCTTGTCATTGACGTTGTGACAATGCGCTCTTAATACAACAAAACATATGCAAACCTAACATGTCGTTCCATGCTTCTGCACACGCAAGAGAAATTTTCTGAAGTTTGTATCGGCAACGCAACAACGTGGGCGTTTCCTTCCTTTTTCTACGGGTTGAGAACTTTGGCCCAGAGGAGGCTGGGTTAAAACTGCTTGGGCGCAAATCTTATTGCTATCTCCCAAACAGGACTACCTCTTATCCTTTGTGCACGCTCTCTATTTATCATTTGTCAATAAAGAAGGTCTAACACCTGATCACAATCTCCTACTATATTTTATGCAGCAACATATTACAACTACAACTTGAAGCAATCCATTTTTATATTACGTTAAAGTCTGTAGATTTAGAATTTATATTCAACAAGGACGCGTTTTGATTTCAGTAACTACCCATTAATTTTTATTAATAAAAATTTTTTGATTTTAGGTTATATATAAAGGCCACTTATTTCCAGTTTGGGATGTCAAATTTTCTCCACATGGATATTATTTTGCAACTTGCTCACATGACAAAACAGCGAGATTATGGGCTACCGATTCCCACCAACCTTTGAGAATTTTTGCTGGTCATTTATCAGATGTGGATGTAAGTGTATAATGTTTTATATTTTTATGTAGGGCTGTACAGTTAATTGATTAATTTTAATTCTTAATTACTTTAAATTTTCCGTTAATTAAATGAGATGTTTGATTAATTCAACTTTTTAGTTAATCACCAGTGCCGATTAATTGATTATTGATTGATTTGATTTTTTGGTCTGATATTATCGATTAATTGATTAATTTTGCTTTGCAGTTTACTGAAATTTTCTATTAATTAGAGCGGCTATTGCTTTACTTTAATGCATAGTTGGCATAATGTGAGCTTCAAGCATGTACTCCAGAGTACTGCATCAGATATTATATATTTGCATAGATACCTGTGAACCTTATCTGATAACGCAAGTACAGGTATATTTTTGTACTTGCAGCAGATAAGTAATGCATCGTTACCTTTACTGCAGTCAGCTAACCTATTTAAGCTACAGATGAAGGTAATAGGAAGCTGTGACATATTGTTATAAATGGATCTTTTTCACTTTCAGTGGAATAGCACAAGGATCGCAGCAAAGAGTTAAGCTTTTTAAAAGGCCTCTAGGGATCCTTAATACCTAATGCAGGACTAAAAAAACGACAAGGCGGTGAAAAATGACTGTATACTATGCATCTTGTCTTTTAACCAGGGAATTAAAATCCTTGTCGGACTTCGGTTACAGTGATTGACTACGTCAGCATTAAACAGATTAACCCGTTCTCTAACAAGCTCAAATAATGTAGGTTATGGAAACAAATGGGAATAGATCTCTAACCCGCTCGTGTAGATTAGATTATGAAAACAAAAACAAATTAGATTAAAAAACAAATAAATGAAGGACGAGCAGGAGGGGGTGTTATAAAGTACAATTAAAAGGCAAGAGAACTGATATATTAGCTGTGTTCTTTTGGGCAACAGAGTTATGAAAGCTAGAAAGAAGGGTTGGAATCCATGGAGCATATGGATAATTCTTCTTCTTATCTTTTCCTCTTTTTAAACAGAACCGAGATAAGTAAAGACCGTTATTAACTTGAAATTTACCTTAATGTTAGTTTTGCCCACATTAGTGCATATTTTAATTGCTATGATGAGCAAAATCAACTTTTAAACACAAAAACTTTCAATAAGCGTCATCAATTTTCCCATAGAAGACTTAAATAATCCAGTAAGCTTTTTAACTCGGATAAATAAATAATCGAGTTAATTTAACCCAGTTAATGTATGACAACTCTGTACTCTGCTGCCAAAAGAACGCAGCTATTGAGAACTGGATAAAATATCAGTACGTGTGTGGTCTCAAATGAAAGAAGAAGATGTCTTCTACACGATATTAAAATAAAACTCAGCTGCATGGAGAGGGGGCGTTCAAAAATTCAATTGGAAGGTGAAAGGGTTGATTTCTCCGGAACTAGACAACATATTGGCGTGTGTTTGGTCTCAACTGAAAGGGAGATGCATTCCCTATGCAGTATTATTTTAATTACAGGTATTCATTCGTATCTGTCTGGCAGATCCTTCAGGTTTCCGGTCAAGGGCCATAGAGGCCACCTCTGGTGTTCCGCAGGGTAGTCACCTGGGCCCTCTCATTTTTATCCTTTCTATTGATGACATCGTGTATCTATTGATGCGCTCCAGTGTTTTAGTATATGCTGACGATATGACTGTGCTTCTCTTCAGGAGGACGCTTAGAGATTTCCCCTGGAATGACCCTATGATTCTTCCACCCTATTATGATCGGCTTAATCTTACGGGCCTGACTTCTTTGGAAAAGCGACAGAAAGTCGCCGATATAATCTTTATCCATGAGCTTTTGAATGCTAATATTCTGTAGTGATTATTTCCACTGTGTATAAAATGAAGTTAACCTATTTTGGGTACAATATAGGCTAACATGCGAACTTACTATTCAGTGGTGTAACGCCTCCTTTTGATAATTGATATTAGGCTACAATGTCAACTTACTTCAATGGCCAAATGCCAATTTACTAGATTGAAACAGTTGAATATTCTGATCAATCTGTATCTTTATTGCCGTTTTTATAGAGGTTCACAAATGTTACAATTCTTTGTTAAAAACATATTTATGCTAACTCAGCTATTATGCTAACGCAGCAATAACAAGTAATCATGACATTAATATGAGCATAAGACATATTATAAACATTAAAACTAATTCACCTGGCTTGAGTAATCAGGGTTTCTAATTGTAATCCGATTCCCTTGCACTACTTCCAGAATGGTTACGCTTTATAAATGAAAACGTTCTCAGTTGCTTACATTGAGATGACTCATAATCTTATTACATGTGGTGCAAGCACGAGCTCTTTTCTTGTTACTGAGACTATTCTTCATCATTATTCTGTATAATTACATTGTTTATTGAGAACAATTTTTTTTATATATGTTATTCTATCATCTTAAGCATGCATTTAGTATTAACATATCCTCCATTTTTTACGCTATGCTTACATAGTATTAACCTATTGTTATGTATTATTCTATTGTTGTTTATAAGCATGGTGGAGTTTACTCCTAATTGTCCTATAATTTTAAAGGATCATCGTAAGGACTCTCAAATTTCTATTTGGTTCCTTTCTTTAGATAAACATAATCATTTACTTTGAATGTTGATGGATTCAATGTTTGATCTTTGTGTAGTTTTCTCTTACATTTTGCATTATCAAGTAACTGTTTTGCCTTACTCTGAGCTCCTTGTAATCGCAGTTTCAATTCACTGACACAATTGCCAAGATCGCGGGTCATTGATTGTTGTAATTGGAAATGTTGTTATTTTTCCAAGTACGAGTTCAAAAGGAGAGAAGTTTGTGTCCGAATGCGGTGTTGTATTATAGTAAAATATATAATATGGGACCCATATATCCCAGTTTTCATTTTCAGTGAAGTATGTGATATACTCATTTAATACCCTACGATTTCTTTCTAATGATTCTATAGTTTCACGGTGGAAGGGTGTTGAGGTTACGTGGTTTATATTAAGTAGTTTGCATATGTTTTTGAATAATTCGTCGTTGAATTCAGTACCTTTGTCCGTTTTGATTGTTTTAAAACATCCACATTTTAAGAGAAACTTTTCTACTAGTGTTCTCGCTACTGTTACGGCTTCCTTTGTTTCAACTGGAAAGGTAATGGGTCTATTGAAATAATTACAAAGCTTTGGGTGGGAGTATTCGTAATAACCAGTGGTTCTTTGGTATGTTTTGTTATTTTGTTACGCATGCAATTACAATTTTACAATTTTTTAGGTACTTTTGTATTGTCTTACTTATATTTTCCCAGATGTATTTTTGTTTTATTCTTGAGACGCACCTTTTGATTTCAGCATGTCCTCCAAGTGGTGAGGCATGATTTTCTTCGATAATTTCTCTTATTTCTTTTTCATCTCTCAATCTTTTAATTCTCAATGGTACTGCCTTCTTGTTTATATAAATATTATTTTGTATTTCATTGTGTTTATTTTTGAATTTGGTTATGTCGACCTACTTAAATAATTCATCATCATATGACAAAGCTAACTCTTGTATCCTTTCTTTTTGTGTTTTCTTTAACAGTTTCTCCAGTACAAAACCTAAGTTTATGTCTAGCTTATTACTGCATTCTATTACTACTTCATTTTCATTTATTAATATTTTTGGCAGTTTTTTCCGCTTTTTCATCTTTTATATTTGTTTCAATTTGCTTCATGTTTTTTATATCTGAAATGGATGTGCAGTCCCATGTACAAAATTGGCCAGACTCTTCGTTGGGCTTGTCTGCAGGTTTTTCAGATTTAGCGTGTTCTGATCGTTTAATTATCCCTCGCGTCATTTATTTTTATTTATTTTATTTTACATTTATTTTTCTTTTTTTCTTTTTAATCCTTTCTTTTAGACGGTTTGAATCTAATTTTATTCGAGATAATAAAGCATATGCGTTTGTATTCATTTTGCCTTGTTTATAGACAATATCGAAGTCATAGTCCAGGCCAAGTCGTATTCTGGTTAGATGGGATGACGGATTCTTATGAGTAAATAAACTTACTAAGAGGTCTATGGTCAGTTATGACCGTCAATTTCTTACCATACAAATACGGTCTGAAATAATTTATGCTCCAGTGAATTCCTAAAAGTTCCTTTTCGATTGTTGACTTATTGAGTTTATGTTTGTTTAGAGTTCGATTTGCAAAACAAATTGGTCTGTCTTCACCGATTGGACCTTCAGATAGCACTGCACCTAATGCTTGCTCAGATGCATCGGTGGTAAGGATGAAGGGTTGACTGAAATCGGGATATTTTAGAATTGTGGGATTCATTAGTTTATTTTTGAAAAGTTCAAATGAGTTTTGACATTCTTTTGTCCATTCAAAGAGATTTTGCTTTTTCAGAAGCGAATTTAAGGATTTTACTATCTTTGCAAAGTTTTCTATGAATTTTCTATAATAATTGCAAAGTGCGACAAATCTTCTGATTTCATCTGTATTTTGGGATCGGGGAAAAATCTTTATGATATTATTTTTACTTGGATCTGTTTTTATATCGTTTACTCTGATTTGGTAGCCCAGATATATTACTTCTCTCTTTAGGAAATTACATTTGCTGGGATTGAGCTTAAGGTTGTGCTTTTGAAGTCTTTGGAAACGGGATTCCAATGAACACCTAATGCTTTGATACGTTTTTCTTGATCCAAATCTAGTTCGTTCCTCAATTCTCTCAATTCCGATGGTATTTGCCTTAAAAGCTCCTTGCTGTTGCTTGTCCACTTTCGTAGATTGAACCCTCCAGTTTTGAGTAGTTTTATTAGTTGACCACTTGATTGCTTCAGTTCCTCCAGCGTGTTCCCTCCGGATAGTGTGTCGTCAACAAAAGCATCCTTTAACAGAATCCCAGCAGCCTTTGGATAGTTGTGTTGTTCATCTTTAGCTAACTGGTGGAGTGTTTGCAAGGCCAAAAATGATGCGGGTGCAGTCCCATAATTGACTGTGGCTAATTTGAACTCCCGAATTGGTTCTTCTGGTGACTTTCTCCAAAGGATTCGTTGGTGCTCTTGATGACAAACATCAACCTTGATCTGTCGATATATTTTTTCATTGTCCGCCGTAAACACGAATTTGTGTTTTCGCCATCTTAGAAGAATAGTCGTGAGGTTCTGTTGAATTTTAGGTTCAATCCCATTAGTCCATTGATGCTTCTAGAGTTGTTACGTTTGGCTAACGTGTAATGGGGCTCTCAAGACGCGACCAACGCACGAATGGTTAATTATTAAATTCCATGAATCTATCTGTTTGACCCATATCCTTGGAAGAAGCCTTCAGATAACTGGTAATACACAAAACTGCGGACAGTGGGAAGATGAAGCAAGGTGCTTCAAAAATTTGCTTCACATTTAATCAAATTACTTTTTAAAAACAAATGCTCCAAGTGACCCAGTTAGCTTGTTTCAAAAATGTCCTATATCGATTTAATAACTATTTAAGATACATATTCAGGTTGAATTAAGTAGCATTTGAAAAGTTGTTATTATAAAATATTAAATGTAAAAGGTTTTTATTCCATGGCATTATTAACT
>QYTT01059237.1:0-15343 GCA_006980735.1 Dasypogon diadema
GTTTAGCATAAGCCACAGATCGAATTTCAAAGTGACTTACCCACGACATAGCTCATCTCGTTTATGACGCAACTCCATGGGTGTTCTGCGTGATCATTTGGTAAAGGTATATGCCTACAACACTACCAGGGCGGCATTTTATCGCAAGGTTCAAATATGAAAAAGTCCAAGATACGTATCAACTCCATCTTCCGAACAAGCAGTCAAACACCATAGCTATGTTTTTAGTGAGTGATTTTCGCCCAGCATGTCATCTCCAGAACATGATGTCCGATTATCACTGGCAGTGAATGCAGAATTTCAATTTCTTCACAGACAAGGTGAGGTGCCTGCCAGGTAAATAAGGGTCTGCCAAAAGTAAGGAGTTAGCTGGTCTAGTGCAAACAACAATAACCCGCGGATAGGTTTCGCTTTCGTTTCACACCTTCTCAATCCTCGATACAATTTCTTTGAAGTCTATGCGATGTAGTCGTTTGCATTCCAGTATCCAGAGGAATGGATCATTGCCCAAGTACTCTGCTAGCAGATAGATCCACAAGTATAGTATATGGTAAAAACATCTCAATCATTTCTCTGGGCTAGATATGTCCTATGACAGAGTCAATTCCTTAGCTCTGCATAAATTGATTCCAGCTTTGATTCCCAGCGCTTGGACACGGCTCTATCGGCCTACGCGCTGTCATTTGCATTGCACCCTGGGAACAGACGTTGACACTGCTTAGAACGGGTCTACTGCGGTCGTTTTTAATGATGTTCTTATATTAACCCAGTGGAGGAAGGAATTCTCTCGTACAGAGTTATCAATTTCGGATTTGATTAAACTTAATAAGCTGCGAAGATAGCGGTGTATTGCGTGCTGTATGTCATTTTAGATGAGCTGTCGCTCAGTTGAAAAGAAAGTAGTAGGACTTATGGGATGAGGGAAGGCATGAAATCCCCCCAGGGGGAAGAAAATTGAAATGATTTACAGGTAGCGAAATTTATCATAGAAAATTTATTCAAAGCATTAGCATTAGAATTAGCATAAGGAAACATCTGTCTGAAGTTTTCTGACAGAGAGAACATTTCCCGAATCTCAAGTATTCAGTTAGGAGAAAGACTGGATTACTGCAAACGTAACCAAGTTATTACAAGTCCTAGCGAGATGGGTATCATGTTGCAGTCGAATTCAATCTCAGCATTGGCAGCGAAAATATCTTAGCAGTGGGTAGGAGTTTAAGCAGCTTTAGTTTCCCATGGACATGGACTACACAAGTAGTCAATGACCACATCTACTATTCAGCGTCCGGCAGCAACATGATGTCATTGAAATCGCCCCACATTAGAAGCAGTAAATCACGAATGTCTGTTGGTCGTCCATTGATCTTCTTACAGTGCACCAAAATTTCTAACCGATATGGATCCGGGCACAAAAAATCGTGGCTCCAATTTTCTTGGTATTGAAGAATTTTGGCAAATTCTTGGGCAATTAAGGGGAACCAACCAAACTTGATTTACAAGCTGCAGCTATTAATTAGTCAAGGATATTCAGGTGGGAGCGTCTGGTGTTTGTTTAATTCCCTCTAAATGGGTGCCCTCTTCTCTTGATTTGTGTATCGTTTCAGGTGCTTTGTCATCACATCTTTTGGAACAGCACGCAACTTGTTCAACATCATCAGATCCACCCTCTCGGCATCTTCGTAACTTTGGACCACGCGAACTGATTTCGACAAATGGATCGAATTTAGCCACAGCTATGTTTCCTGGGATGAGATTGTAGAGATCATCCGACACACTGGGGGAATAAAGTACTCCAATTCGGAATTATTTGTGGATAGTTTGCATGATCGTTTGGGGCAAATCAAGAAGCGTGACTTTAACTTGTATCCCACTGGGTCCTATCTTCTCGTGATTTTTTTTTGTATGTTGGATGCTTTTAATGTTACGAGTTTGCTGAAAGGTTTTGGTTGGAATTGTTATTGGAAATAATGAAAATAGAGTTTGATTTTTAAGGGAATATACCGTCATCGATAAGATTTTGATTTGGCTATTCTACTACGAAGAGGGATGTGAAGAATATTCAATAGAAGAAGGAATTAATAGGTGTTAAATGTGATGAATGCATAGCCGTTAAAAAAAGAGGTCTGGGATTCAATTTCTCCGCCGTCTAATAATGGTTGAAGTTTTCTGCTTACAACAGAGTAATTATACGTTAAACGCTGAGAATTTAATATTAGTTAAAACATATTTGGGTTTATTTGTTTTTAACTACTTTATGAAGTTATATTATTAACGGGCAAAATAACTGTTGCTTCCTATAAAGAGGTGATATAAATTACATCTGCATGTCTCGATTAAGAGGTAAAATGCGATGTTAGGTAGATATGCATGGACTCAGATAAAAAGCGGTGAACATGTCTTAAGCCCTTGCTACTGGTCAGGTAAATCTGATAAGGGCTAATTCTGTAAGTGGTTTGTCATGTCGTCTTTGATGGATAACCCACTGCGGCATCAATAAATATTCCGGGTTCCATCAACATGACATATCCCGTGTGAAATTACTGAAATTAATGAACTCGCCCTAGATGTCGCTATTTAATTGAGAATAATTGTCAGGATATGTTAATTGCGGCACTCATTAATGGTCTTATTAAGTAGTCACAAACTTGCTCACGCCATATGCTTTCAATTGCAACAAAATTTGCAGTGATCGCCGTTCAGTTCACATCTATAGCATCAGCAAACAGATGATGTCAATCAATTCCAAACACTCCTCAAAATTACGAAGAGGATGGGGTGATCACTTAAAATTTTTGGCACGTAAAAGAGGGACACGTCCTAACAAAGATCCCCTAGTTTTATGCAGGTGAAAAGTTTTAAAGATGCTGGTGTCCTAATGTGCATACCGCCGGAGTTCATGATCGATGATCGAAGTGGAATTCGCCGAGATCGTCGTGCACAGCATACAAAAGTGATATCGCATATCCGATGCAATTGAACAGACAGGGAATTGCAATTTCTGAGTCAAAACGTGATCTTGGCGGTGATCAATCACACTGTACTGTGTGCGGTATGCTCCTCTGTCAATTGTGTTTGATACCAATGTGCCAGATTCATCTTGGACAGGGTAATGGATGGCAATGTGCAACAATAAATGTTTGTTGAAGGATGGTTTGAAGATATCTATCGCTTTAGAGTGACAAATGCCCGGGGTTTTCCATGAACAATGATCAAGCAATTTAATCAAATTCAGTGCAATTCGTATTTCCGTCCCACACATATCGGCCGATTCCCAATTAAAATTCATTGGACGTTCCAAATGGTGCCTATCTAAAGTCTTAAAATTAATTATCTGCTGGTAATCACTAAGACGGATCACCGCCCAATGATCTATTGGCGTGGAGGATAGAAAGCAGATGACACGACACCGGGAAACCATTAAAGACCTTAGGTACGTTTTGGTTGTAATCTTCGCCCAATTTTAACTGTTTGTCAAATAAAGGAGCCCGAATAAGCCCAGGAAATTCGTTACCATCTTTTATTACTATTCTCCTCTTACAGATTTATTAACCGACACGATCGAGTGCATAAATCTTATGTGACCAAAGATACTCCCTCCTGTTGTTCAATTTTGTGATCGTATCGCATCTGATCTGAATTTATAGATCACCTTGCGCTGGAATTGCTTCATAGCGAATGAAAAACAGAAAAAATAATTTAATGATCGTGACAAATGTTATGGCTTCAAAAGCAACAGATCAGGGACTACTTTTATTGCTCCCTAATTTTCTGACAGGACAATCTGGTGTAGATCATTTTGCCAAATTACTCGGGGCCTCTCCCTTATCAAGGCAGAAGAGCTACTTAGAAGCAGAAGCAGAAGAGGATGTTTGTTTGTTTTTTTAGATTTATAGCGTTTCGACGAGATTAATAGTCTGGGAAAGAGCTGTTAGGTGACCCCTATGAGATGAGAAAAGATCCGTATACGTTCCTAGGATTTATTGAGTCGGCAATCAGTTCTCTTAGGGAACCATCAATTACGATGATGAGGCTTTAATGAGCGCTAACTTCCTTACTGTCAAAAGAAACGAGTTCCAAAAGAAACACTGCGGACACCTTAGAATTGCAACGACTTATCGAGCAGCAATTAATTACTCGAATTCCTGGATTCCGATACTGTTGGTGGTGAATAAATATCCAGGCAGCATTTAACGTGACCCTTGGACGTTTCTCATTTAAATGGCTGATTACTCAGGTTTAATTGAAAAGAGAAAAAGAATGAAACTCATATGGACCGAAGACGTAATGCACTCCTGCTGGCTTCTTCCTGGTCATGCAACAAATTCTTAAGTAAAGAGACTGGAAACGCCTCAGGAGATGCATTTCTACACGCGCGAAATCTGACCAGATAAGAGTCTGCGCACAAACTGAAGGGCTTTTTGTCCACACCAAATCGAATATTGAAATTATTTGCATACGCGATTGAATCGGAAATAAGAAACGAAGTTCATTTCGCTATCGCCTAGGCAGCGGTGGGTCCAATATGCATGAAATGTGTTCCTCAGGAAAAAGATGATAATTTCCAGTGTCGCCTTAGGTGTCCTTTCGCGCTATAAATCAGCCACATAATGTCCAGAATGTCTGTGTTCAATTATTTTCTTGATTTTAGGTTAAGTTCTAAGTCATTTGTATTGAGCAAGTTCAAATTAAATGGCTGCATGTAGTCGCCAATCCATATATCTTCCAGAATCTTTAAGAATGGATTTTCTAGTTTCCGTAGAGCGAAATGAAAATGAAGTTGAATTGGGGAAGATTAACTACTTCCAAATGGTGTCCAAATAGGTCGTAAATTTTAACCTTTATTTTTTTAGTAGACAATTTATTTTGAAGCAATTTATCATATATTAAGAATTGATATCGGGGCACAGCAAGGATTACTTCTGGGGTCATTCCTTTTTTACTAGGTGTGGTAATGTAACTTGGGATTTCTTACCAAACTGTCTTTTTCCATTATCGAAATCCCACATCTCACAATAGAAACACAAAATAGGGTTGCCAAGATTTTTGGAGCCCGCATACTAAAAGTCAAAGAACCCCTGGGTAATACAGTTTTTGGGCCGTGTTGTACTATCCTTATTTGGGGCTCACTGTTTTGCAAGGAGGATAAACTTATGGATATTGACGAAAGAACTTGCTTGGTGACTCAGATAATTTTTAATAATCAGTTTTCTTCAATTCCCGAAAATGCTTAATTGAGTCGTTACGAAATTATTACCAAACAGCGCGTATAACACAATGAATTTATCTATTTCTACCCTTGCATCGACGTCTCTGGAACCATATTTTTCAGGTTCTCAAAGTAATTAATATCTCCGTACATAATACCATAATAAATTCTATTTAGATTTATTCCACTTTTTTTAGCGATGGACCAGAAAATGAAAACATTTAAATTCCAGAAGCCGCAGGGTTACAAAATTTCAATTTCGTTGGGCATGTTTCGCAAGCCCTAAAGCGTGCAACTGGGCTCTGCTTGACGTCCTCTCTTCATTTGTGCACCCAGTGCTGGTCCGTCTCATCCTCTCGACCTGAATGTCAGTCCTAGCCACCAACAATAATGGTCATTACGATCAGAAGTGATAATCAAGAGTTTGACATAACTGCAAGAGTGGACCTTACTCCTGGGGATTAAAAAAGAATCTGCCAACCAAGCCAAGAGAATATTGGCGTCATGGGATTATGGGTCTCGTGTTCTGAGGATTTTAGGAGATCTTAACGTGTTAAGTGGATTCCACTTGTTTGCCTGGGTAGACGAAGTTTTAATTTTCCCACATCAGTAATCAGATTGTTCGATTGAATGCCGGAGATAGTCTGGATATCATTTATTATGTCAAGCGGTGTTGTGACACCCAGAGCACTGCTGCCCTATAAATATGCATAATTCGCCCCAATGCAGGTCTGCATGAAATTATCAATTAACTTCTAGCCGCAGGGCGGAGTGTCATTGTCGACATCGTTTATAGGTTCACATTGGTTGACAGTTCGACCAGTTCAACTTGACAACTTCTTCGAAAGTACGGCAATGAGTTGAGGCTGGCAAAGCTCAGTATAGACGTCATCCAATTAAGACGCTAAAATGTCACAAGATTTGATAGGAATTTGTTATTTATACAATTCACCTTAAAAATTCTTATGAAGTCATTAAAGGTGGACCATAAATAATTCATATTGGGAGAGACCCAGTCACGAATGTGGTGCTGTGACGGAACCAATGCCAGCCGCAACGAGTCAGGAAGGCTGAGGTCAAGTCACAAGATCAGAGGAGGCTTAATCTTCAGGAAAAACTTTATGCGAACGCACAGAATTTAAGGCATTCGGTTTGAAGATTTTTGGGTTGAAATGTGCATTTGGCTTCGGTTTATTGAAGGGATTGCAAGTACGATTGACATCTTGATATGACTCGAAGAAGTCAAGTGAAACATTTTAAGTGAAAGGGACCCTCGTTAAGTGAAACGCTAATAATTTTGGATTTGTGAAGATTTTGTTTTATTGTAGAGAAGGTATTCGTGCAGATTTAGTGCAATTAAGGGATCATGATCAAATTAATGAGATCATGACTTCTGTACTGTAGGAGAAAGATTTATGTAGGTGCCAGGAAAGTTTTATTTGATAATACCGCGGCAGATTAATAATACACAAATTTTCAATAAATTTTTACGAATGTGTGTTTGTAATTGAGACTCATACCAAGCCACTAACAGCTAAAAAAATATCATTGTGTGCTTTTATAGATGCGGATGCACCATATGACAATATCTCCTGTAAGGTTATCCAATCAGCAGTCAAAAAGTAAGGCAATAGAATCCTCAATGGTAACGTGACAAATCCATTAACCAGTGAGATTTTGTTGAGTTAAAGTCTTTTTTGAACGATTTGATTAAAGAATATAATCAGTGTGATTTGGATTTTCATCAAACTAAAAGATTGAAAGTTTAATTCTATCCTACTAAACATTCAGTATTGCAACAATACAATGTTTGTCGGATAACTCACAGCCTTGTGTCTATTTATAACTTTCAACTTATTAGGCCTGTTAGTGTCTTTGTTTTTCGAATCATTTTCTCGAGGAATTGTAAATCTGTTCGCATTTATAAATCATCCAGGCTTATATTTTGCATACATTTATTGTCGTGCTATGTAAACATGCCTATGATTACAAGGGTAAGGAGAAAAAATGTGACACTCCGGCGTTCAGGGTCGTAATAGAAATTCATTGCGATGATATCGCCCCCTTCTTCGTACGACTGTAAATGACCTCCAATTTATCTTGAATAGAAGGTGATTATGGTCCTGTGTGCCTCGGATCTCTAGCACACGTATGACTAATGGTAAGTAGCATTTATCGACTGTCTGCTGATTGGAAATTAAAGCAGACAACGGGCATAACAATTTGATTCCTTTGTGCATGTGGTTATCTCGCCCACTCGTATTTTGTTATTGTCAGGATCAGTTGTCGTTTGATAGCATAAAAAGAAGAAAAGGGTATTTCTTGGGTGCAAAGATTTCCAGGAATTGATTGATGCCTTTTGAGTATGCAAGTGTGAGCACTTCCAGTCTAGGGGTCCGGGGTCTTCAGCCAAGGTTAATCTGTTCTGATTAATTAGCTGCAAACATAACTCCATCTTTGCATGTTAAAATTGTCGGCGACACTTGCAAATTGTCGGGTAATTGTAAAAGAAAAAAAATCGCTCAATAAATTTGTATAATCGCGACAAGTATAAATTTCATAAACAGGAGACGACCATGACGACAGAGCGATTATCCCACGGTGACAACTCTGTGATACGCCGACGTAATCGGGAAGATTTATTCACCGCGACGGGATACGAGGTTGGACTAGTTTCTCAGCTTTTTTTTCGCCAATCATTGCCCAGCAGATCGATGATCAGCTCTGCCAAAGGAAGAAGATCACTTGCCGTGCCCATCAGTTTCCGCCGCTGAGGTATCTTAATATCATACTTAGGCGCGAGTTGTATGATTTATGCGACAGGATCATAAAGTGTTCGTCGAACATGTGCGGACTGGCCGTATGACTTCTTTTCTCGCCGATATGACTCAATCAGTGCTTTTTAGGCTCATAAATAACGTCTAAAGGAGACAGGTATAAGACCCCTCATTAAAGTGCCTCAGTTGGCTCCAAATCCCCAGCTATCGTCCGTCCAATTGAGACATCTGATGGTCTGGAATTGGATGGTTTATAAGAATTAACAGCCTCTTGGTGGTGATCATCCTCCAAAAAGTGATCCGGGATTTATCACATTTACCCATCGGCTGCGTCGTCGTTCATTTGCGCCAATTGTGTAGACTTGTTGAGCGTGCTTATGTGGATGCGCGGTTATGGTGACTACCAAAAGGATTGGACACGTAATGTGCCGAGATATGTCGGGAGGATTTACGTCTCTGTTGCCAGTATGTATTTAGGTCTGCAAGTTGCGGTCGATCTTTTTTCGATGTGCTCCTAATAACAGAGTTCCCAGACACTCAGTCATAGTTCTTCCAGTCGAGGTAGTTATTTATGCCCACCAGTCCTGGCATCGCTAGAGGATTCCATTCGGAATTCTTAGCTCAACTAAAATGTTCATAAGAGTGTAATTTGTCAGGGAGATAAAAATTTGCGATTTATGCCCGACTTTTCCTCTCTTTCTGATTTCTTTTTTTTTGTTGGTAAAGGGGGGCAGAAAAAAATATAGAGATAGGCGGGGACTGTGAATTTGTAGTAGGCAAAATTCTTAGAAAATTTATGAAGAATTAAGGGGTAGAGATCATATATCAACTTTGTGGGCGTTCAAATGTCGAAATATTTGAACAATTATAGAAAGCGAACGATGCAGCACGCGAGCTGAGCACATTTATTGGCGGCCACATTCTGAGCATTACTCGTAGACAGGAACAGCAATTTATTGGCGATATTTCATCATTTGAACTTAAATAAAGAGGATTTAGGAAAACTTTTGTTTGCTGGAATATAATTCGAGTTTAAATAAATTTCGAAGGTGTAAGCTACGAACTGTGATGCAAGAGCTGGTTACTAATGTCTATTAAAGTATGAAAAAATGTTAGTGTCAATAAGGTAGAAAAGTGAATGGCAATTCCATCTCAATCAACACAACATTTATAGAGATTATTACACTCGGCTAGAGACTAGGTCAAAATTGATGCATGCTATATTGAGCTCGATAGGAGGGGCCTCAGATATAATTGTACATCCTTAGAATAAAGATGAATGTTCACGGTAGCAATTCATTAATAATTAAACTATAAAGCAAAGGTACCAATGTGGATCTCTGTGGGACCCCACGTGATAAATACAACGGAAAGAAAGAAAGGAAAGACATTATGATACGGACCGTGAATATACGTCAGAAATTTATAAAACGGTTGGGAAAGATTGGGTACTACAGCGGTCACAGAATGCACAGGTCTTGAAACTCGAAGACTTCAGAGGCATCAACATCACCACCAACATCAATAGCAACTGGAATTCCACATCTTAATTCAATTCTTGTACTAGGAAGTTATGCGAAACATACAGGAAAGTTATTTGTAAAAAGTACTTTATAACAAAAAATATAATTAAGTAAAGAATTGTTTTACTTTGTGATCAATAAAGGATTTAGAGTCTTCAAAATTCGTTGATTTTTACACACATTTGAACTCTTTACCCATGAATTTACATTCACATCTTGAAAGCCTACCTAGCCAAGCCAATTAAATTCGCTTTTGCCATCCAAGAGAACATGTTTTATGGGGTGTAATAATTATAAAAAGTGTTGTGATGAATAGTTCAAAGAACTCGGAAAGAAAACACAATAAATCGTAACAATTTGTAAGTTTGCTTTACTTGTGTAAATCAGGTGCTAAAAAAGAAGAACGCCAGGCAACTATTTGGACGAATTTTGCTCTTCAACTGGAGCTACGCACCTCAGATCTCATCAGCGCCGTTCTTAGTTATTTTTAGTTTATTTTTCATGCAAAGCACCTGTACGTAGAAAAATAAACACTTACCAACCACGAACAAATGGGCTTTGATAGTCGTAACGAGCATAGCACACGTTAGCATCCATCCACACGATCCTCCGCCCACAGTTTGAACTAAGATTGTTGCAGAATTGTGTCGATGGGACTTGTCAACGCGTTCGCGCTCTGTAAATTATCAAATCTAATCCGGCAAAGTAAATATTGAGCGTTTTGATAAACGAAACAAATGCGTTGAGTAGTAATTTGCGATTTTAGAGGGATTCCGATTGAGTGCGTGTTTAGCAGCACTCCTCGTGCGTTCATTCTCTTCGATCTTGTGCTAATAGACATCTAGCCTTTTACAACTCTGCACTTTATCTTAAGAATTTTTAAAGAAGTTCAAATAGATAAGCGGTCACTGAACTGAATTTATAAGTGAATTTGGCTTCTTAACAACCCCTTCTCAGGGGAATAAACGCGAAATTAGACGCAAAAGTTGTTTTGATATACGACCACCGCCCACTCTGACAATTTTGATAGTGACGATAAATTATAGCTCCTCTAGTCCTGGGATTCAGGGGCAAGTATATTTATGTTTTCCTCATTAAGAAAATTTCTGGCCACGGAAGTGGGTCTAAAAGGCTATTAAGCTTTTGACACAGTTCTGTGATTACATCCAATGCCAAATGGGCTGTCGCAATTTTCTAATTTCACAAACAGTGAAAGACTGTACAGAAATTTTACACCCGGCGAGTGATTTTTATATAGAAATTGGCATTGATTATGCTCCAGAGATAAAATTTTATTGCAATCGTGTTTAGTTTTCTATTTTACACCTACCTACACCTATTTTACAGCATGCATCGGAGCAGGCAGATGATCTAATGCTTCTAAGGAGACGTAATTCTCACCACCCATAGAGACTCGTTAATAGAAAATCTGATTTAAACGACGAAAATTTGTGCACCGGGTAACGATTCATGTCACATAAAACATAATAAAATGGTCATAAGTCACGGTGTAATCCAATCCACCCCAGGATCCGCAATGAAATCCGATCCCCTAACGATCCCACTCCCCTCAACTGAAATAATTTGACGCCTATTAAACCTATTAAAGGATATATGACCGTTTATAGCTCTTTAAGATCAGTTTATCGCCTACACTCTTTATTTTTAGGAGTCATTAAGTCATACGGCGTCTGGACGAGGTGTGACTCCGTGGAGGATGTCTCCTTCTTCAAACTGGTAAAAATCTCCGTTCAAGTTCAGTGCAAATGTCTCATAAAACAAATCATCTGTACCTGGTGTGAATGGAAGAGATTCATCTGATCAGCGTGCTTGCGTTCAGAGCTCTGTGCGTGCTGCAAGATTCAATCCTTGAGCTTTAATGTATTGCGTAGGTTTCGTCGCAAGATTTATGACCGCAACTACATGGTGGTATGCCTTTCAATAGTGGAGCATAACCAAGATTTGATCTATTCTCCTCCTTTTAACTACCGGTTTGATTTACATGTGTCAGCTTATGGTGGCAATCGTCTAAGGTCAGTGCTTCTCGCCACGAGTTCCCCGTTTCAAGGAAGGGACTCCTTTACTTAGGTAAGAGTTTTGTTAGACAAAAATTTAAGTGGCTCAGGAATGGTAACCTGAGCCTTGTCACTTCGAGATTAAAGTGTTATCAAATTCGAAGCCAATTGTTGTCTGGATGATGTCTAGCTTCGATGATGATAGACTTACAAAACACGTTGGGTGGGCTGAGGAATCCATCTACAAGTTATAATAGACTGAGGAAATTGGTTTTCCTCAGTTAATGCGTAACACTCCCTTTTTTATTCTGGCATGTGGGATGTAGATAATTTAGGATATGTTCGTGGACTGTAAACATCAATCAAACCTTTAAAAGTGACCGATATTTTTCTATACACATTCTCGGCGATTTTTCAATAACTTTTACGTTCTTATGGGATATACTAGTGGAGCAATTTTAATTTCTAGTGATGTATTTTAGAGATTAGTAACACGGCAATAACATTTCTGTGTAAATATGCTGAAAAGACCGGTAATTTTTGACTATACAGTATAAATTGAGCTATCCTTGTACAGAGGAATTATAACTGAAAGCTCTCAATATTTCGGAGTAACAGCATAAGAAATAGACAAGTTAAATATACAACAGATAATAGGACTGAGAGGAAAACTACTACGTTTAACGAAAGAAGCAGGAATACTATCCGGCCCGTACGAAAACCGAAGTTTCATCAGCGGAAACATTAAACAGGTGTGTTGGCTTAGAGACAATGTAGATAAGAGAACAGCACCTTGTGGTATGCAAGTATTAATTCCGTAGAGATCAGACATAATGCAGTCTGATAAAACGGATAAGAAGACAAATCATGTTTGGCATTAATAATAAGCAAAATTATAAGAAGATGGCATTTATTTAATTGCAAATTACTCACGGATATCAAGGTTACTAAAAAGTAAAGGAAATGCGTTGAAGATTATTGCATGGAAGGGAAAGGATAGAGCCTATAATGTCATATGGTATGTGAATAATTAAGAAAATAAGTGAAAACACATCCACCGAAGGTGTGTTGCGTGGGGATACATGTGTAAAAAATTACGAGTTGCGAGAAAGTAAAAGCTTTCAAGTTTAATTCCCAAGATTAATTAAAATTAGAAAAGTACAGGAATTGTGGTTTGTGATGTAGATCTAGACCACATCTCTCCTTTTAATGCGATTGATATTGCGCCTTATTGCGGTATCAAATAAGGTCAATTAAAGAAGCTTACCGATGAAAGCTCAGGTATTATCGTTTTATGAAGTACAGCTTTTAGTCATTCTTGAAATTCTCACGAAATCATCATCGATCTGCCGAGGATGTTTATAGCGAAATTATATTTAGCCCAGTGATCTTTATCTCTACTTTTAACAGTGGTATATCTAATCTCTAGAAAGCTAAACAAAAACTCGTTAGTGATTTGATAAAACTCTTCAGATTGCGGTGATTCAGCCCGAGGATTTGCATATGAAATCTAAACTTGGTCATAGTTCGGGTTCCACGACAGTTGTCACGTCTTTCTCACTTGCAATTTGAGTAGGTGACACGTTTGCCCAGACCCAGACCTTCAAGGTTATTACTATATCCGCGGGAAAATTAAGAGCACAATTACAAATGGTTAATGGGTTCTGGATGTCGTGCATAGAGTCTCGTCGTACATCGTCGATATCGTCAATTCCGCATGCAACTCAGTTCTGAGTAGTTGTCGCTCCCCTACGACAGCACCAGGTGCAATTGCTCATAACGTCGGGTGACCTTAACGAGGCTGGAACAGATGTGTGGCAAACAACGTTGACTACAGTAGATTTACATGATGTTTTGACTACGTGACTTGAGAAATTACAGGGGGATCATATAGCGATCATTCTTATATCAAAATATGATTCGCGGATTGTAGCAATTTTGTAAAACAGTGTCGCCGGGCTGTATGGCTATCAAAGCATGCCTGAAATTTTGTTGTAAAGTGCGAATCATGAAACTACCTAAGGAAGAGGTGTTTTTCTTTAGGAAAATTTTGGAGGTGGGTTTGGAGTCATTGCTCTCATAAATTTTATGAATCGATTCCTAGAAACGTTGCATTCCACGTAACGTAATCTTCCCACAAATCCTCTTCAGCCAACACTCATTTAACCACCTGGCATGATTTACGTTGTATTAATCTTTCAAGTTTCCTTTTAAATGGATTTAATCATATTTTTGTTGGAAACGATGTGCAGCCTTGAATCGGTTTTACGGCCATCGCAAGACTATCATATGCGGTCATAAAACGACAGGCAGCCAGTATCCAGTCAGTCACCTCAGACGTTCAAAATACGTGACAGTGGGTGCTTGCAATTCGATTACTATATGAAGTATGCGTGGATCACTTGAATAAATCCAGTTAAATGCTTCCCATCCCAGACAGGGAGTGCTTCCCTATCCCTAGAGACTGAAGCGAAATGACATTAAAGGTGGGAAGGAAAACACAACGAGCTATGATGCAATGGACCACAGTGGTCACGGTTGTTCACTTCATGGTTAATCATTTTCTGATTGCGTTGCATAATTAATGGCAGAATCATAGGTTTTGCAGGGCGAATTATGTTAACGCGAATTGCAATTTCAATTAAAATGACAGGCGTATTGACATAGCAGACTCTAACCGGGTGAGCGTAGCTAGTAAAAAAACAATCCAAGTCAAGATTTTTAATCTTTGGGGTTAATGGCGCATGAAATCGACATTTATTAACAAGTCCAGGGTGTGGTAGTGGGTGCAAAGTGTTTCACTCACGAAACATTTCAACTGACAGGAAAAATCTCTCAAAATCCGGCGCTTCATTAAGATTGAGTAATTGGCAGGATGTTATCTCCCGGTGGGAATGTATTAATTCGAAAATTTGTAAACAACCAGTGGATGCATTAACCCGTGGTGGAAGTTATTAATCCTATTCCCATTAGACGGAGATATTTGGTTTTCAAGTGCTATGTATCTGCAATGTATGTCAAAGGAACCAGATGCACAGATCTAAGTCGTATTCCATTGGCTAAGTAGTAATCTAGCAAGTGATTGTGGTTAAGTCAAGGAGCAGGAAGATTAATAACGTCACTAGAGCAGTCCAATGATAATTGACTAATGATGAATGTCGTGTGTGATTTATCAAATGTCACGGTGATTTATTAATCACTATAAGCACTCAGAGAAGCAATTAGAACTAGGCGCATTCAGAGGAAATCGAAAGTATATTGAGCAAGTGGAGAGAAGGGATCTTTTTTGTAAAGTGGTATCTAGTTGTTAGTGAAATCGGTGCTTCTGTCTTAAAAGAACAAAAGTTATCTTGATCTTGTGAAGTATCTTATGAGGATCTCTTTCTTTTGGATTGTAGGCCGGTATTCCTAGTTGCCAACGGTCCCACCGCCTAATCGATCTGATGAGGTCTATGGATATATTCTCACATTGTTTTGCTAGTTTCCTGCAGTTCGTCAATAGGGTGGTGTGCCAGTTATTTATGTCTATTTGATAAGAGTCACGGGCTGTGACGGAAAAAGTATGTGATCGCTTCCGCCACTTTTCGACGTCCTCAACTGTCGGCATCACCAGAATGGACAATCTTGTGTTGATGTGCTTTCTTAAAGATTGCTTGTTTAGAATTTGAAACAGTTGTTCCAATGAAAGAGTTCAGACAATTTTACCAAAATTTTGTTTGTTTTGTTTTGCATTGCAAAGTAAACTCAAATTTTTGTCGAGTGCGAGAAAGTAAATTTTAAGTAAAATGAGGGCTCAACCGGGATTTGAACCCGGGACCTCTC
>QYTT01059273.1:0-13529 GCA_006980735.1 Dasypogon diadema
TTTTAGAGGTGACTTCAGCTAAATGCAATTTGCCTGTAGGGACTGATTCACATTTCATGAAGTGACTGACCTCTTGTGGAGGTTTTAATTGATTTACATATTTAAAATTTTATTTAACCTTATTTTCAGAAACCACATGAATACTAACATTCAGTCCTTAAAAAGTTTTACATTAACAAAGATGTGCAAGCCTTAAAACGCCTAACCTAACAAAGAGTTAGAATCACTATAATATACGCATCTATTTTCTGTTTATAAATTTTGAGAAAGTTTTGAAGAACACATTTTGCATTTAATAATTTATATATGAAGTGAACAACAAAATATTTCAAGTTCCTCAGGGTAATCCGTCTAGAGTTGCCATAGTTGTGGAAATAAAAAACTAGATGAGATAGATAAAAAACGATGTAAAGAGGTGGTCAATTCTTAACAATCTGGTGAGTATGAAATGTTTATGCTTGTTGTTTTTTTTACATCTCTCGTCTGATCAACGTATCAGGTTCTGATAAATTAACTGCGCTACGTGGCTTTTTGCCAGGAGAGCCTACGGAGGAAATTCTCTACGGCAAAAACGGCTTTTGTGCTTTCACTCTATAATTACATATAGAAGCTAGCAAAAAATTGCATAATAATTTATAGCATAACAAATATCGTTTACTTTATTGTTTTAAAAATGTTGTGAAATTAAAAGTATTTGTATTTCTGTCCTGCAGTTGGAAATGTGAATTCCATTTTGAAGTTGTGATTACAAAACAGCTTGCTTTAAGTGGGAATAAATAAATATCTCCTGATTCTGAAAACAGTTTTAAAAACGTGACATTATATGCACATGCATAGCGTGTGCAAAATTTATATGAACTGGAAATTAAAAATTTTAGAATCAGATGGTTATTCTTGTTATTCCGAAGGGCTATGAAAGGGAAGCTGCGCAGAGACCTCCAATCACCTTGCCCATTTGGAATCTTTTGTACTTAAGTTCTTTTAAAAGGACCATTCAAGATTAAGGCTTCTAATAAAATAGCCTGTGATTCTTTTGGATGCTGGAAACATCGTTTGGGAAAATGAACATCATATCAATATACTTCTTTCTTTGGCGGAAGCATACTTTTCTGTGGCACATAATGTTTCCGCTGTCTCATCGTCCTCCAGCAGGGTTGTGACTCAACAAAATATTTTTGAATTAAATTTTCCGAGTAAAAGAGCCAATGCGGATAAAAAAAGCCAAATCAAACACGATTATAGAGTACATGCGAAAAATCTTCTTCTTTGCGAGTAATTAGGAAAAAAACGAGTTAAAATTCAAGATAAAGCTGAAAGGAAGCAAAAGAGCCATTTAAGTTGAAAAAGACCCAAAGAGCCAATTTGAAAAGTTTTTTTTGATACAGAGCCATAAATGGTTCTATAGAGCCGAAGTGGAAACCCTGCTCCAGATATAATCTACATTTGTCATGTTCAACTAAGCCCACCCTCTTGAGGTGATATTTTAGGAAGCAGTGACCTATCAAGTTCCTTAGCTCCGATTTTTTGAGCATGTCGAGTCCCTCCGTTCGCTTCCGTGAGTAGTTTATCCTTTGCTTTAGATCAGGCTGGCTAGAACAGTATAACTGTTTGGCTCTCTCTTTCCATGTTCGTAACCGGGAGATAGCTTTGATGTGACTTTTGGATAGACCACAAAATGACTGTGGGCCAATGAAGTTGGATTGAGCACACTTTTTTGTCAATTGATCTACAGTCGTATTTACTTCGACGTCCTCACACGCACCCACAGTTAAGTAATTTTACTGTTTTTGGACAGTTGCATTAAGATGTTAAGACAGTTCCAGCCCAAATCTAGACTTACATGTATAAGAGCCCAAAGCCCTAACCCTTTCGGTAATTTGGTGCCTGTAGGCACACATTTTTTACCGTTATATAAAAAACAATTCTAAGTTAATTTTTGCTTGGATAGTAGTTTAGTTGAAAGAACTACTGGTGCCAAACAGTTTAAGTTTTTATTTTAGCATATAGGTGATACTATGAGTAATATTGTGATAAAAAAAAGATATCTATAACAAATATGAGTACTTTTGCGCTTATGGAAAATAAAAAATAATACAAAAGATTATACGTTTTCTTGAATAAAAGCTTTGTATAATTTGTCTGACATCACAAATTGTTATAACGAGATGAAGCCGAAGACGAAGACTTGGATTGGAATCGGCCCTCAATACCTTTCGGACAAACCATTGTAATTGGGCCTTAAGACAGAGATCACGTATAAAAAGTGTTACCGTCTGATGAATTCGACTAGTTGGAAATTGAGTTCCTTGCGATCTCAGAGTCCTTTTCGTAAACACAAAGAAATTATTTTATTTGACAGTAGAATAAAAAACAAAACAAAGAATAAACACATTACCCATTGGTTGAAACGGTAACACTGTGCTTTGATTTGTCGCTCATTTGATCCCTTTGTTTTTCTCATTGTATTCATTTGCTTGTGCCCACTGACGTTTTAAAATTAATGGACGGACTATTAACTTAGGATTTCGAAACACCTTTTGGAGAGCGAATGGGAACCTATTTAACACGTACACCTTTCACATAAAATCACAAAAAGTATTTAATTGCATCTATTATACATAAAAAAATTCGGTACTCAATATAAACTACGAAAGTTGTTCAAAAAAGACTTTTTTCTAGAAAAACTAAAATTTCTTCTCACTGGCTAATGGGTTCGCCTTTTCTTGAAAATATCACATTAATTTATCGGTATGTAAAGGATGTACACTTTTGGTATCAATATCTGTATTTGTTCGGAAACGCTCCACCTGTTATGACGTCTATGTTTGTTCCGAATTCAATTTCCATGGACGACTGCTAATGGATTCGGTTGCTTGCTTGAAACAATCTGTTATTATTGTCCCTTTATGTGCACAGCTAAGAGAGTTTTTTTCTTTTGACTTCAACGTCCACTTCTAACCATCCTCTTATCTGCTTTATTTTTAATTTACTCTCGCTGGAAGATAAGGGTGCTGCCACTGACACATTTTAAGCGACTGAATGTCATTTCGTGAGTTTATAACGTGTTGTATTGAAATTAATTCTGGGACACGGTATAGATACAATTTATTTCAAAACTTTCATTGACATCTTTGCTTTCCGGATTTATTAGTAAGAGTTCAGTACAACGTATTCTTTCTTTAGATATGCATGTTTGACTACACATTGTAATTCATATTTCTTTCAAGCGAATATCGGCAATGTTCAGAAGCCAAAATATAAAATCTTTCAATTGCCCCAAACAAATGGCAATTAACACGTTGACTGCCGTGCCGGTCACCGGTGACCGGCATTGAAAAGCTCTCTCGCGACAAAGGCATTTTACCATGTAGTTCTCTCACGAAAGCTTTTATGCTAATGGCGGCAGTCAACGTGTTAAATAGTAAAGAAGCAAAGTATTTTTAGTTCACATGAGTGACAACGATTTCGATTAGCATAGTTAAAGGCTTAAAGCCAAAACGCTAAATAAACCTAGCCTAGAGGTTTTATAGATCTTTGCGGTCATATTTAAAACTAAATGAAAGAAACACAAGTAAATAAAAATATGAAAAAATTACGTAACTTCGGTAGGCTTAGGAATGGTCTTACAGCAAGGCACATTTTCTACAGTGCACTTGATGGATGCTTCGAAAACGAGAAAAAAACAATGCGGAACTGGCGCATATGATTATGTGTTCAGAGCTCTTATAGCTTGAACACTATCTATAGAATTTACATTTTAAAAATGTCTATAATCAAGCAAGAGTAACGAAATGAAAGTCAGGAGAAACTAAATTAAAATCAAAAACAAAATTGAAGAAAAGAGCAAAGAAATCAAAATCAACGTCAACTTTTTCTAAACATTTACAACTTTTTAAATTAAAATTCAACTAAATTTTACTTTCAGATTTAAATATATATATATCCGTATTGCGACACTAATTCCTAAGATTAATGATGCATAACATATCCAGAAACTAATTAAACTTTGTTTATACAAATTTAAACTTATAATTTTAAATTTTTAAAAATTATCTTGCAGGAAATCAAATGTTTTCATGAAAAGTATGAAGTTCTCAATGGAATAAGCTAGAGATATAAGAAATACTACTTCAGTAATATGCATTCTGGCATATGGATTTATGTGCTTTATATGGTATTAAAACAAATGAATGAGGTTTCAAGTCATGCAATTATACTTCCCAAAAATTACTCACCTAATAATTATTGAGATCTCTTTCAGCAAATTGATATTTTCTGAAAATAAAATGTGTTGAAATTGGTCATTAATAAAGTGGCATCGCATGTACATAAATTTGTAATAAGTTGATGTCTGCGAATTTATTTAAAAAAACTGATCTTATCTACAATTTATAACTCTGAGTTCGGGAAACTACCTTAAGTTGAGTTTATGTACACCGAGATACTTGTTCGGCACTTGAATCAGAATTGTTTCGGCACTTTTTGCGACTTCTATATACTCGAAAAAGTTACAAAATATTTGAGTTTTTGTATGAACAGATGTCTCGCGGTTTGTAGAATTTATTTGTGCCTCATACAAATCTCGATATGAGTATCTAAGTGCAAACTAAGCCTAGGCTCAAAGAATTGTGAAAAAAGAAATACAAAATTGTAAATCATTTCAAACAGATGTTGGCTATGTGCATACACATTTTATCCATTCGTAACCATTAATTTTTTATTGTGGTAATTTCAGTAAATCCCGATAATAAGTTCAAGCGCTTAAAAAGCTAAACATTAACCAATAGGGCAACTTTTTAAGCATCTAACGTGACTTTGCAAGTGAGAAACAGCTTCCTTAAACAAAGGCAAGGTAATTGCTTTTCTTTATTACTTTAATGAAAGCGACAGTGTAAATAAGACTAATCAACTTTCTAACCTAACCTCTTAGTTTGGGACTTTTCTTTCTTAAGATAACTAATAGAAACTATTTAAATGATAGATTGTGGTTAAATATCAACAAATGATACTGTTTCACCTTACGACATTTGTCATATATTGCTTAAGGGTCTGTCGCACCATGAACTATATTTCAATAATTGTTATTGAAATATATTTGGTTGCATTTTGATTTAAAATAGTTATAAATTTTTGTGAAGTTTATTTTGATTTATTTAATTTTATTTTAGAAAAATGTACTCTTGATTTTGATTTGGTTGCTCTCCTGATTTTGTTTTGAAATGATTGCGTTTGAAGTGTAAAACTTAAATATAATCTACAGCTGATTGCCAATTATAACAGAAGGTAAGTGTTTTATAAATGATAACTCCACCCTATAGAAGAATGATGCATCTATTCTCACTACAGAGAAGTTAAAAATGTTCGAAGGAAAGAGCGAAATTGCGACTTTATTAAAGCTTTCAAAAAGTCCCAGCTTGTTATTAACTCCAATTAAGGTACATACATTTTGATGGTGCTACTTTTCGTGCAATATGGAGCATGCAACTAAAGGTAAAGTAATGCATGCTATGGTGCATGACTAAAATATATGCGCACAAGGAGGCACCAACAGAGAGCAAGTGTTCCCATTTGAAATCGGGACCTACTTGCAACACATCTTGCAACACTGTACTCCAGATCATATTTGAGAAATTCGACATGGTCATCAATACGATTAGATTGTTAGATTCCACATCGGTTAACATGTTTGCGTAGTGTTAACTATTGTGAAACTGAAGTAATGGAGTGGAATGTGGACATAGTCGATATAACCAAAGCATATATCTTAAATTATTATACCATAATATGAAAACTAGCTAAAAACGTAAATTCACTACTAATCTACTGATCGGTATAGCCTTCCTAGTATCAGTACCTTATTTTGTAATAATTTCGAGTGTCTTATGAGAAAATCGCGGCTCCATTGCCTCTGCTTTTTTTTACTTTTATTTACCCGAAATTATAATAATTGCAGCAGCAATTATCGCAGAATATAATACCGACGACAAAGTAATCTGACATCTGAATTTGTGGAATCGAAGTTGAGCATGAAGCTAGGCATAGAATGAGACCAAAGAACAGTCCAAACAGTGGGTTTTCCCTGGTGAACCGGTGCTATTTTGAATGGTTGAAGAAATCGTCTTTTTTAGATGGGATACACAAATTAGGAAAACGTTGAACTAAGTGTATCGATCTAAAAGGAGACTATGTTGAAAAATAAAGGAGTGTTTGTAGTGACAGAGTAAAGTAGTTTGTGCTTTTTGCATTTAAATTTAAATTTATTAATAATATGAATTGGGATTTTTAACTTAGATGTTGTAAATTTATTATGCAGTCATTTTTATCAGAATTTGTAAGAAAAATAAAAATTGTTTATACGAAGATGGAGTTACAGTCACCTTAAAAATAAATACATTGTTAAAAAAAGAAATGAAACCATATATTGCCATTGAGCCAAACTTATTCAGCCCTGTAATATTATTTATGACAATACATTGATCCATGATGATACATTTGTATTTTGGTGATACATTTAACACCAATTGCAACAAATCTCGTATAGTGAACGCAAGAATTCTTTTCGTCCGGAGCTCCGAAGAGTCAATGTTAGTGCTCAAGAGCTGGTGGACAAAAACTATATCAGCAACTCTGCGTCGTTTCTCCAAAGAAGCCAGGACAATGAGATTTAGCCGTTTGTGCTAAGGCGGGAGGATCGTAGGATCGTCCCAAGCTCCCAAGGCAAATCTCTGAGCGCAAATCGAATCGATTTGCTGAATCGATACGATGAGATTGATGTGCACGGCACGGAATGGATTCCATACCTGAGATGCGTGCTGAAGCAGTAATCTGACGAACGAATTATATAATGTCAAGTCTTCAGTATTTATCCTGTGATGAGATCAGACTTTCACCCGTGATAGACCAAAACAACATCCTGCATAATTAAGTACAATAGTATTCCAGAACAACAACATATGTATATGTTCGTGACATGACATGAAAGCTAGTATTATTTTCCATGCTCTGTACATGAAATTCTACTGCATGAATGGCAAGGAATCCGCCTAGTTTTATTACTACCAAACCTTCTATATAAAAGAGCAGGATCGAACACATAAGATCATATCAGTTACAATCGAGGTTTGTAAACAACTCAAATTTCGACTCAACTCATCGCTCAGCTGAAATATCACTATTTGTGATATTTGTGCGGGCTCAACAATTGAGCGGAGTCAAGTCTTGAGGGTACTCAAATCTTGAGCGGATTCATCCGACCCACTGTTTGTGTTGAGCACTGAGTTGATATTGAACAAAGAGTCCGCTATTTTACAACCCCGGTTACTACACATCACACTACATCATGGCACATAAACGTATGTTTCGATCTTCTGAAGTATATCTATTAAATAAGTATTTTTATTTGTTGTAATGAGCTTCAAAAATAATTGAAATACAATAATGTAAACATAATTGTACTATTTGTTTATGGGTTAACCACTGACCTTTAATAAATGTACTAAGAAATTCGCTACAACTATCTTTGAAAAGAACTGCTCAACAGGTAGAGGAATGAAGGACGCTCCATCCCTTTTGGTTGCTTACTTGTGGAAAAACAGTGCAGAAAAGGATAAGTAATATAGCATAGTGTAGTGGTCCAATTTTTCCCTATGTATTTTCAGTATCATAATTGCCCCATATGTATGCCAAAGGTGTTACCTCAATAAATAAATCACATCGAGTAATTATTAGAATATTTATGTTAGTGAATGAAATTGTTTTTTTTTGTTATTTTGAAATGTTTATAATTTCTGATTTCTCCGTACCTCAACATCTATTACTTCGCCTACAATTCAGACTTTTTCATATATTTTCCCACGCCTTTTGTAGACATTAAAATTCATTCGTACCATTTACTAAAACGGAGGAATTAACTTCACCTTCACTATAAAAATATACTGTATACAAAATAGAAATTTTTTGCTTTGTTCTATTATCAATTCGACTAGAATTATTTTGGACAAGGTTATGATAAATTTATGCAAATGTTTGTTTGTTTACCAACTAGTGGATAAATTTAAACAATAAGACCAGAACAACAAGAAATTTCAAGAAAACCAGTCACCGTGAATTCCGTAAAGATACATTCGCGGAACCGCAGCAGCATAGGTAAGCATCGCGTTTGTCACCACGTAATAAAACACGTGAGCAAAGCAGCGTAAGCGCATCTTACATAACGACATACCGACAGTGCTGCCCAATTAGGAAGTCGATTTCCATGCCAGTTACCAATCACAATGGAATGGGAACAAAAGAACGGAAGAAACGTAAGTTTTGACGCTTTACCAATTTTACGAACGCAACAGTGCAACGTGCGTTGTTGTTTTGCTTACTTTTTGGACGGATTATGCGACCGGGCAAAAAGCCGCCGAACAGGTTGCCGTGATTACCAGCGTCCATCGGAAATAATGTTGATCACCTGCCTTTGGCATCCAGCCAACAAATGAATGATAGTAAAACTGAGAAAAGTGCTGAACTTGAAATTTTGATCGACAGGTGTTTGTGCGATCGGAGCTTTACCCTCCGGCCAAATCAGAGCGCAATGACCTGTGAAATGAACCGATACCGCTGGCCATTGCCCGATTTATTAACAATTTTTTTCGGTTCCTTTACAAGACTTACACGAAAATACTGAAAAATTGAGCAACAACGGAAAGCAATTTTTCATTGATTTTCTACAAATCTCTCTGACTTTTACGAGCTAATTTAAATGAGGAATGCAGAGAAAACGCTCACGAAAGTTTCCATTAGCCGAGCCCCCCGGCTTCTCTGTTCATCTTGGGAAAACATCCATAAATCTTGGTAGATACCGAACATGTCAATATTTATCTCGGTCAATGGATGGAGCGTATATGGCCAATGTTCTGAGCACTCCATGTACTGCAAGTTGAAGGCAAATTAATGTAATTTGATAAGGAAATGGAACTTCGCTTCCGGGCAATGATCGATGTGAGGATTTATCAAAAAACACAAAGGTACAAGATGCAGTGGGTGTTTTTGCTGGGGAAGGAAATGTAGACATGTGGTATGTATATTTTTGTACGAGCAAAAGACTATGTTTACATGTTTACGCACTCGTTTAAAAATCCGAAATTAACTACTGACAATGAGTGAACTTTCAACTGGGATGACGTACTTCAATCTCGCTTTAAACCTCTTTCCAAAATATCTGTTGACTTGAGAGCATTGGCCCTGGCTACGCCTTATAAGCTTGCTCTTTATATTTTATGATTGTTGGCAAGGCGAAAAATGAAGACTTAAAATCAAGCAAAATTGTGTAATGCGCCAGTAAATGGCTTTCTAAGGTTATTGCTAATTATGTAAAAGATGAATTTGGCAACACAAACTTCATTTTACTTTCAGTGTGCAATTAAAGCATTCAAGGACAGTTTTAATGAGAAAAAGTGAAGCTCTTCTTTAATCTGATAATTTGCTGCATTTATGTTTTTATACAGAGTCTACGAAAAGTAACGAGGAATATCTCAAAAGGAGGAAGTTTTAGGAAGAAACGTGTGAGATAAAAGTTGTAGGGCACATTATTATTACTAATAACACTCTTTCTATTTCCGTAGTTAGAGATTAAAGAAAATAAAGTTGATTTTAAAATTAACCCTAAGTCAAGGTTACCAACAAGTGCCCGTTTTTGTCTCACCCTGAACCTCACCCCTTCGAAATATTCCATTGTCCGATTACTTTTTGTTTACTCACGTATATTTATACGTCCACTTTGTTGCAAAAAACGATCGTCACTTTAAAACAATTTAATTTTTTGTTAGTCGTGTTTGGTGCTAGAAAGATGGCAGCACTCTCTGAAAATTTATTTCATATGGTAATACTGTTTTATTGGAAGGCAAAACTCAAAAGTAATCGGCATTTCTTGTGGATTTCCCCTTGTTACGCAGCTTCATTTATTAGCCACAAATATACCTGCTCTGCAAACAGTGTGTAATTCTACATTTTTAACGTTAGTACAATAAAGTTCGAAAGCGGATTTTCCATTGAATTATAACTATTCGAGCAGTGTATTAGGTGTTTAATATATTAGGAGTATTAATTTTTCTGATATTTTTGTTTGAAAACAGGAAGGTAAGGGTTCAGGTTCTGTATTTTAAAGTCTTAATGATTTTTTTACTTTCTCAGGTTTATTTTTAAGCGGTTCATTTTAAAAATTGTAAGGAGATTAATTTGTGGAAACATGAGACGTAAAAAGGGCCTATCCAATTTTCTCAAAGGACAAGTAATTTCACTTCATAGAGAAGGATACTCCAATCGCGCCACTGTCCGGAAACTCAAAATTAATCACAACTCCGTGGAAAATATTTTAGAATAGAAAATCTACCCACACCAGGTACGTCGAGAAGCAACTGTGGAAGGGAAAAAATAATTTCGACGAGATGTGATCGCTTAATTAAAAAAATTTCAAAAGATGATCAGCACTTGAGTAGTTGCAAAATCGCTGGAAAAATTGAGAGGAATAACTGGGAGAGCGAATTCACTTCTAAACCGTCACTCGTTGGCTAATATGGGGTTTAAGAAAAATGGAGTTAAAAAAGAAACCACTATTAACAAAATCCTACGTTGAGCAAAGAAATAAATTTACATGAGTTTATGAAAATCGTAGAAAAATTGTCACACGTAATTTTTCCGGACCAAAAAATAATAATAATATCTTTGATAATGATGGAGGGCAACGATAATGGATGAAACCTTCTGACAGACTGAATGATGATAAACAAAATAATTTGTACAAACAAAAAAATTTTGTGAAAGGTTTGGGGGTGCATGTGTTACAAGGGTATCGGTACCTTAAAAATTTGTGGAGAAGTACTAAACACAAGTGCAACCCAAAATATTTTAGAAAATCAATATTATGGCACCATCGAGACGCTTAATACAAAAGTTCGCCGGTAGAGGCGCTTTAATGATCTTTTGATTTGAGGGGGGTAAGATGGGTATGTGGAGAGTAATATTTGTTCAGGGAGTATAATATTAAAATGTACCACGGCGGCGCTAAAGTCGTTTGAATGAAAATTATTGAAAACGGTCTTTTTTCTTTAACTTTTTTAATGGTTAAAGAATTTGAATGTAAATTGGTGTGGGAATAGTCGAATGAAGGTCGCCTTCTAATGCACTGATGGTTTTTCCCCAGGGTATCTTGTATCTGCTCAACCTGAACACGTAACTTTGATAGGTTGGCTTTCTATATTTTTTGAAGTTCTTAAGTGCGGAGCTTGATTATTTCATAACCGTATTTCTTAACTCAGCTAAAAGTCAAAGTTCAATTCAGTTATTTGGTTTTTGGCTAAAAATATTCAAGCCAAACTGTCTAAAAGTTTTTAACAGTACAGATACTAAATTAAATTTAAATATGCTCCGACGACATCAGTTCCGGTTCCATAAAAATTCTGAAGCAATTTACTGAATAATTCAGTAACAATTCACATTTTTATTTATTTACCTTTCGCATCATAGCTATATGTGGATTAATTAAAACGTGCTGCTTTTTATTTACATACTTTAAAATTCCATAAAAGTTGGGCGGATTCAATTGCAGATCTCAAAACATGACGTCATTGTGGTGGGTGCAAATTGTCTGAGAGATAATTTAACACAATTGAACGACAGTTTTTCTATATTTTTGGAAATCTTATAAAAATATTCCATATGGTTTATTTTGTTGCGCACAACAAGTTGTTTTGTTTGTTTTATTTTGGAAAGTAGGAGTATTATTAGTATTTGACTTTGACGCAATGAACTTGAACTGACTCTTGCAGTATACCAACGTAATGATGACGCTTGTGAGCAAGTCAGTGGACCCGACCAAATATGAGAATATTATAATCCATTAAATATTTAAACATAACATAGTAATATCTTTATCTTTGCTGGTATGGGTACAAGAGAGTAATAAATCTCATAAGAGCATAAGAATATTGTGGAAATAACAATACTAAATCAGAAAATAAAATAAAAGTAAAAAAAGAAAAGTGAAAATAAGAAACAGAAAAACCGAGAAGTGAAAAATCAAGACTCAATAGTAGTTAGAAGTCAACTGAGATTTTTCATGGTATAATAATAATAATTATTTCCACTACGTATCACGTAGACACTTTAAGGCCCTTAGTGATTTTAACTAACTGAAAGCAACGAGTATTGTTTTTCAAACATTTAATAAAACCGAGGTAGTAAAGTGATCTTAATTTGAAGTATTTATTGCTAACCAGCCTAATTGAGTGGAAAAAGTGAATAGCTGGTTTAATCTCAACTCCAACAAAGACACTGTTTTTCGTGTTAAATTAGAATTGTTAATAATATTCTTTAAATTAACACAAAGATTCTGCCGTTGTGACTAGTCACAGGCCACAATGATTTGTGACTAAACTTTTGTCATACTTCTTGTAACTATTTGTAAATTTTATATTCTGGCATTACAGTCACAAGATCTGTCTCAATAACTCTTTTTATTAGGTTGGAGAGTTAAATATATACTGAATACTCGTTGAATATTCGTAATTCAAACAGAATCTTGGATTGTTGACAGTCATACCGCTTAAACAGAGTAAACTCACGCCGGCCGGTAGCCTAGTTAATTGAAATGAAGGTATGTAGATTTACTGCTCTGTGAATTGTACTTTTGAAGGCACTGACAGCAAAATTCCATGCTAAAATTCTGGATTGACTTGCAACATTTGTCAGGTTAAAATTTTGTAGTCTCAATGTTAAAGGGGATAAGTGCATTTTACGAGAATTTGAGATGCCAGCAAATTTTACTGATTTTTTGCTCTCATTAGAAAATATCATTTGCATATTTAGAAATCCAAAAAAGAATCAATGATATTACACAAGATTTGTTAATAAAAATATCTTAGGCGATTTTATAAAATAAAAAAACAATCCCTTGAAATGCTTTTATACAAACTACGTCTTTAATAGTTATGCCTTTAAGCGTGAATGTAACACAGTACCTACATAGGTTATTTCTTTCATAGCAGAATGTGTCAATTATAACAATGCTTATTAAATTAGTTAGCTTTAAAAGAGCATCGAATTTAACAGCTGTACTACATATTACGCTAAGCCCGCATTAAGCACATAAGAATCTTAAGTAGATATTTAAGGATTACCTGCATGTGCTATGAAAAAAAAAGCAATTATTAGGTTCGCAAGAAATTTTTGTCGTTTCTTTAGGGAAAACTCAATTAATTAATGATATATTGGCCATTGTTTTCTACAATCTTCCCTATTAACTAGCCGATTTATGCCGAATGTAAAGAAAACCCTATCTATTGACGCTAAAAAGCCCATCACTTCCTTCCAAAAATGTAGAAATTCTTTTCTATTACGGAAGTTTTGCATTGACAGAAACAGATAATAGTCCAATGGTGCTACATTACTAATCAGGTGAGTAAGGAGTGTATGGCAAAATTTCATATCCAAGTACCTGTAGCTTTTGCTTCGTATTTAAAGCCACATGAGGTCTGGCATTGTCATGT
>QYTT01059324.1:0-15280 GCA_006980735.1 Dasypogon diadema
CTCTTCCGATCTACCCCGCCATAACCCTTTCGATCTCGTTCGCTTCATTTAGTAATTCGATAATTTCTGAGAATTTTACCCCTTCTATAGCCGGAATCTGGGTTTGGGGAGACCAAGACCCAGTTAACGTGACAACGGAAATGGAATTTGTAATTTCTGCACAAGCTTTACTCGGGTAAGGAATGGGCAATGGAGAGAGAGAAAAAGAAAAGAAAAGAAAAGAAAAGAAAAATATCCTAAGGTTGACGACAGTTTCCTTAATTTCAACCTACTTTCAGGAGGCGAATTTTACTTTTTGGTTGCCTGTCAGCAACTGAGCAAGGATAATTAATTATCGAAACGAATGTCAAAATTTAATTAATCTTGCACAGGCAGTTATTAAATTTTCGTGAAACCATCTTCCGTAGTGTAGTGAGTGTCCCGACAACCTGACACTCTTTCACATTGGTTCTCTGCAGAGGTCTTATAGAGTGTCAGCCTCTTAACATTTGCATAGCATTTTAGGAGACCTATTCGATGATGGTAGTTCACCCATAAAGTAACTGGGAAAGAGGTTAATACCAGCTTAGGGAAATTTATAGCACCACTCAAATGAAAGCATTATAGGCATCGAAAATGACAAGAGTGGCAAATGTAGCATCAATCTCAGCTTGCAAATTATCTCCTCATGGTTTTAATGTATAGAACCAGCTATCAACGATTTTGATGAGAGCACGACATTCACTGGAGTGAAAAATGACTTTTTCACCCAAATGTAATCTGTAGGGAAATTTCAGAATGGGTTTCCGCTTTAACGCAACAAAATAAAATGGTAGAAGGAATCATGGAGTGTAAATTGGGTTATGTAATATGGCAGAGAATTTTACCTCGACCATATTATATAGCCCACAGAGTTGCAAGGCCCCGTCAGTTAATTCAACGCACGCTGAAGGGAAAAATCTCTATAAGGAAGAACAGCAACCTTCTTAAACTGACGAGAAAATCTTCCTCGGTATGTGATATGAAACAAAGACAACTACTTAGTTATCTACTTAAGTTTAAACTTGCTCGAGGAATTACCAAAGGAATGATGTTTATAAGAGTCCTTTGAGAACGTTTATGAACCCCACCAGAATAGGATAGGATATTTCTAATGAAAGGAATCACTGAAATGTTTGTAGCACATAAAAAAATTAACTTAGTGACCCAGTAGGAAATCTTGTATTCGCTGTCTTGTAATTGAAGAATTCATCAAAGAAGTTTTTAAAAAATATAAGCGGTTACCAGTGTAATGTTTTGTAAGCGATAGGGTAATTAGTGAAGAATTTTTTATGGAAGTTCTAAAATGAATAAGACTGGATTAGTTTACACATTACCAGTGTAATGTATTGTAAACTAAAAACAGATTTAATAGAAAAGCGGTGATACGTTTGTTAAACACAAAGCGAAACATAGTTTTAACATGAGCTACCTTTAAGGTCTTTATCATAAAGAAGCACGTAGCTACCTATCATCCTATGGATGTGTAATTACTAAAAGTATTAATTACTTGAAACGCACTCTAGAATGAGTTACCTACAATTCAAAATAGAAAACCTTCAAAAGTGTCTTACCTTTCATCAACATTGTAAGGTCTTTCCTGTAAGGGAGCTAGTAGCTACCTAACCCCTATAGAATATTATTGTGCTATGACATTGTAATCGAACAAGTAAGAGATAGCCCTTACAGATAGTAATTACGGAATCGAGTCGGTAATGATTGCACATATCTATACACTATACACTCTCTGCTTTCTTGCCTGAGTGCCTCCTTCTCCTGGAGATGAAGATGAAGATGAGCTTCATTGCCACACAAAAAAAAATCCTTAAACTTTTCTCCCCCTCACTTTAATAAGTAAAACTCATTTAAATCGGATCGCATAAGTTAAAACTTACCGGAAAGATGTTACGTATCTCAAAGTATCTGACATAAATCTCGTGAAAAGTTGAGAACATGTTATCCGTGTTAATTGTTGTCACTGCAATGTAATATCCATCCCTACCCTGAGCGCTTTTGTTCAACTCAGCATCCTTTCAGCTTATGCTGTCATCTTATCAAATCTCATTAACATATCCCCGGTAGGCGGCATGTATCTTCCAAATGAATCCACAAAGTATATAGACTTGCAGCTAATTACTTTTACATGAAACTTTTCTTCCGTGGAAAAGTTGACATTTTGCAGGGATTCTCACATCCTCTGCCACTTTTATGTGAAGACGTACGGAGTTGGCTAAATGTATCTTTTCTGCACGTTTGAGTAAATCTTGTCAGGACAAAGTTAGTTTTCATCATTTTCATACTCTGGTAGTTCACTGATTCTTCCACTCAGAGATTGTTTCAACTCAAATTCGTTGAAGAGTTTATGCATTTCCACCGAGAGATACCACAAATACTCAAAGTGTGCCTATTCTTTTTGCGAAAACTTTGAAACGCTTTGAGGTCGCGCTACAGTGAAGTTCAATGCACGCAGATGGGGAATTATATAGTCGCGAACTAATATTTATCCTTTTTGCACATTTTGAGAAGGAAGTTCTGAACAAACTGCAAAATGAATTACTGCTCGGAGTGAAATTACTGATAAAATCGCATTAAACGAAGGAATTAGAGTGGAAATTTGTTTTATTGTTATAGTGACGTACCCAGGGTGGTTGTATGCGATCTCTTTAGCCTTTTATTTGATTTAGGAGAAATGCGGTTCGTTATTCACATGAATTATGGTTTTTCCATTTTTGCATGCCGGGTAGTTTTGAATGTTATACAGTCAGAATAGATAACCAGATTTGGGTGCATGGGTGCATATGCTCCTCAACAGGGTTGCATTAAGTGGTACACGGAATTGTTTTTGTATAATCTGCAGCGAATGAACATATGAAGTTTTTCAAAATAACGAAAATAACTGTTCAGGAACAGAAATTTTGTTAACAAATAGAGCCTAAAAAACGATAAATTCTGTTGCTATCTGAAACCATATAAATTCAAAATACGTAAAAAGTGTAGTGGCGAGTTTTCCCTAACTACTATCAAACCTTATCATTTTATGAAGTTCAGAAAACCTAGCTTTGAGATATGAGTCAACGCGAATCTAATAGAATCTAATAGAGCAATATAACGAAATACTATTGTCATCCTTAAAAGTTCACTACTCTTCAACGCTATTACTTCCTTTTAGAGGAAGTTTACCTTTAGCGCTGTAGTTGGATATTTTGGACGTTCCTAATCAATCACCTCTAAGCCCTTCTTTCGATTGATTCCAATCCAATTGACACCATTATTATTAGACATTTTACTACAACAGGTATTAACAACCATGCAACAGATATTAACAACCATGTAACAGATATTAACAATCATGCAACTATTAGTACTTGTACTCTTTACTCGTATTCTTTATGCATACAGCACGGTAAGTACTACTGTTGATGGTGTCATCTAGTTTCGAAACCACATTCATGAGTCTTTCGAATTTGCTTTTTGTTCTATCAGTATTTTGTTCAAATCACCCTTACAGATGGATGACATTTTGTTTTATTCATTGGACTGTCTACGGTCCCGGTACGTGTTACAATTCTAGAATAATATCTACTTATATATTTCGAGGTTTATCCGATATATTAAAAATAAATAAATAAACAACACATTTGCCGCATTCTTTTCGTAAACAGTAAATCCATATGCTTCCTTCCAGAACACATGGCTTTTGTTTTCATTGTATTTTGAAACAATCAAAACAGAAATTTGATGAAACCTCTTTCTCTGCCTAGCGGGGCATCTTCAAGTATATACTTCCAGTATAGTACAAAAGATATCATTGCGAGGCTCAAAAGATGGCAACATCTTTGAGAGGGAAACGTTCGCTAACAATTCCTGGAGACAAAAGCATATCTTATACGTAGTGAACCGTACAAAAGTTTAGTGAACCAAAACTTTTTAATTATTCTTTGCGAATTCTCCCGAACACAAAAGTTTTTCTTGTCTTATTTTTCGAGGATTTCCCCCAGTTCCTCATTTGCTTTCTAAGCATGTATGGGGTATGCATATGAGGCGGACTCATATCGCGACGATTGTGGTGAAGCCTTGTAGAAGAAGTTTTCAGTGAGTTCCTTTGACAATTTGGGTTTCTTTTGTAGCAATTCGACTGTGCTCCGTATGGGGGATCATAATTTCGTCAACAACATAACTTTTCTTTTATCAAGTTCTTGAGGGTATCTAAGTACAGTAAACGAACTTTTATGGTGGTTTGGTGGTAAATATGCATACAAGGTCAGTTTAAGGGCGTTCAGCTTTCGAACGGGAATCATTAACTTCAACAGTCACGACGATGTACCACCATTCGATGTTAACACGTCGTGGTATGTTTTTTTTTCGAAACTACCGAGCGAGAAGTACTGTTTTCCCACCTCCAACCCTCGCCCGAAAACTATTCCATCAATATGCCACAATGCGTGTCATTTGAACCCTGCATTCATAGGCGATCCCATCTTTTTAAAATCAACCATGTCAAACAGTAGTATCAATTTGTTGGGGCTGGTGCCACCCTTTTCCTGTGAACACATGTAAACATATTAAGTAAAGTGCAGAATAAATTGACGTCATGCTCGTGTCAAATTTGTCACCCGGAGAATGTTAAATTTATGGAAGAAGGAGTTGGAACGGGTACAAGACACGAGTAAAAGGTGTGGAGTGGGCAAAAAAGAAAAGTCCCCCAACGACCCCAACGCTTCGCCTCATAAGCGAGTTTGCATGCATTACGCGCTGCATAAAATCGTTCTCAGGTTCCCAGTTGGAGCTCTTCCACAAAATTGCACTATACCATTGGTGCAAGAATGGGCTCGGTCATACCTCGCGAAACGATAAAACATTCTGCGCTGAGGGGGTGAATTTACATATTTTCAGTCGATTGATGTTTTGCTGCCGTGCAGATGTTTGGGAATGGGCAACAACACACAAAGAAATTAGATGGATGCAAATATCTGTCATGCAGAAGGCTACGGATCGTAGTGATGCGGAAGAGATGCTAGTGTCCAGTAAAATTCTTGGAAACGGATTATGACACTCATTTAGTGTAATGCACATGGGAGTGCTCAAATCCAGCCACCATGAATATTCTCATAGGGCTCTTATCCCCAAGGGATATCATGTCGGGCAACAGTGTCCGAAACCCAGTTGATTTTGTTTGCATTTTAGATATTCAATAAATCTATCATCATAAACCACATGTAGCGTTCGTTGGGAAGGCCTAATAAATTTCGCTTTGGGCAAATAATTCGAATATGCAACTATTCATCTCTGGAAAATTGGTTACGTAAAATATCTGCAGCATTTGCATCGCCCTGGTATTCTAAAGGTATCTGAGATATGAAGGAAGTGAGTGGGAAGATTTTCACAGGTATGGGTTTATTGGGAGATGAAACACATTTCGTAAATTATCTTAAATTTTCTGGGTTCAAGAATCCATGACTTTGGACTGTTAAAGAATCATTCTACAAAGTTGTGGCAAACAGCAGATTTTTCCTGTTCTCTGAAAGAAATCTAAGAAGTCCCAGAGTCGATTTTTTTTAAACAACTCTGATAACATCTTCGTGTAAGGCAGACCATTTTGATCATTATATAGAAAATTTAAAAAATTATTTACTAATTTATTGGCTGGCCACATAACACAGAATGTTAGTAGACAGAACTCAAGTCGCACGAACCCGGTCCCTTCTGGGACAGTAATTCATCATTGATAAAATCTTGATCCTGTCCTTGGGCATTGTGAGTTCCCTGATCTCACCACCATAATTTAATATGAAGTCATCACACAATAAATTTTCCACGTGAAAATCTTCCTTGATTTGTTGCTTAAACTTCTTGCGAATTTCTTTTTGCAAAAGGAATTAGAGTCGGCTGTTGTTTTTGTCATACTTTAACAAAATGTGGAATACTTTCTTTTTCTGATTAAAACCAACATTTTCTCTCTTTTCTGACAGGCAATTAAAGTTTGTTCATAAAAAGTTTCTCCCTATTAGCTTTACTGATTGATGCTGTATATGCTATCACCGGAATACTCTGTACTCTGCATAAAATAAGCTGGACCGGACCCTCTACGGTGCCCATAAATCTTTTAGCACTTCAATAAACCTTCCCAGCCACTGTATATGCTGAAAAAGCACCAACATCAAAGCTATCCAAATGCGAAACTAAAACTGAACCCTGAGAGTATATGGAAACTCCTCACTTGAATCGATGAAAACTTTTGGGAAAGTTCCTAACAAGCCGGTGGTGTTCAATGGATGAAGTTCTTTCCTTAATGGACACCAGAAGATCGCTGTCAATGACGGAAGTACTTCAAAAGAGCAAACACCACTGATACGAAATGTACTACCTTCTGGACAGATATTATGTGAGGTACGTGTGCCCACCAGGAATAGTGGTGCGACATAAACTTGGGAAGTTTTTCAGTTATCCGGGGATGTGCAGGAGGAAGAATAATGAATCCCTTTGAGAGGAAATTATCATTGCAATGAAGGGATTTTGTCGTTAAAAGAACGTTAGTGAAAATCTGTTACTACAGTTTGGTCAAGTTTGTATTCCTGTTCTCATCTCTGGGGCATTTTATTCAACAGGGATTCATTATCGCGATCATGATTAAATCTGCACTCTTCGCATACTGACAATGCAATGCATTTCCTTTTTTGATGATATTTCTATGTATTTGGATGGTAGGAATCAACGAAAATATCATCACCAGGGTTTCCTTGTACGGTTATCGATGTGTGACTGAACGTTATCATGCTGGGAAATCATCTTCTCGTGTCTTTTGGCATATTATACTTTTTATTATTTCTTACATTATGTACTTTATTTTTTATCCTTAAATTAGTGCCGTTATGACAATTACTGATTATTTATTAACTAGTTTTCCTATTTTATTAGTGTCTTTTCCTTTGTCCTCGATTTCTTTAATCTACCCTTGTGCCCAAATTTTCTCCAATTTTTAAACTTTAATTCACAATCTAAAAAAGCTACTTTTTCAGAGTAAAAGTAAAGTAGAAAAATAGTGAAAATTTGTGCATCATCCAAATGGCAACTTCCCGTCTTCCACGTAGAACCTCTCTTGTGTAAAAAAAAAAAACTTTCCGTCAGTCACCATTTGCATTAGTCCTTAAAATAAATCTCTAGATTCAGTAAAAATTCAAGGTGAAAAATTTTTACAACTCTTATTACCTTGCATAACAAGATAAAAGTCACACCTTAAAATTTTCTGAAAATTTCGTAAATGTCCTCTTAAAACCCTTAAAGGATTCACTTCAATAACATAATGCATACTACATTAAAAAAAAATCTTCATTTCGTTAATTCTGTGCTCCTGCAGCTAATGGACTGCTAATGACGCCAAGATGTTATGGAGAGAATTAAGGAGCGTACAACGTCAACTCCATTTATCATAGTAGCATGAGTTTTATTAAATGCACGTCATTTCGGTAAGACTAATTAATTACTAATGTCTCAGGGTGAAGAATTTTTCTTTCTTTTCGTAAGGAGGAACGAGAGATAGTAAAAAGTATGCGGATTTAGATAAATTGGATTTATGAAAAAAAAAACGAAACTGAGCACCTCGATAAAGAAAATTTGAAATGTGCCCCTTTAAAATGTTATTTAAAGTCATCCAGGTCCACATAAAGTATGAATTACGATATATGTAGGTGCCATTTTGCTGTTTGACGATAAAACTCTCCTTCAAAAAATTTCAAAATCATCGTATGTAAAGACAATAGGGTCGATCATCCTGAAGAAAAGATCAGAAAATCGAAGTTGGTGTTGCATCAATGTAAAACAATGTGTGAACTAAAATGGGGTATGTTAGCGAGGTTAGAACACGGATATATATACGTACATCGCTGGATACGTTTGTGAATAAAATGGCAGCACCAGTGACACTGGAGATGCAACAGGATCATATATGCTATTCAACAGGGACTGAGTATGAGCATAAGAAAATCCTGGATCATGTCAAAGAGATCAAGAAACTCACAATACCCAAGGACAGAACCAAGAGGGACAGGGTAACCGAAAGCTTTAATAATACGCTTGTTGATGATGAATCCAGCAAAAAACAAAAAAAACCGAGGCAGACACCTCAAGACCTTCTTTTCTTTCCTAAAGAAAAGAAATCAGAGGTAGACATCTTTAAGTATTTGCCACTACCAACTCTGTGGCTTCTCTCTTCCAGAGAAGATGGACACAATTAGGAATGAAAAAAATTGGTTTTTTGTAAGAAATATCCAACCCACGGAAATAAGTGAATCAAGGCTTGAGTCCTTCCTTTATGAATCTGCAAACGACATAACAAATTAAGCGTCCAATAGCAATATGCCATTCATATTTTAACTATTTTTTTATCGTTTACCACTACTGAATTTAATTAGAACAATTGCATGGAAAAATAGAGCTTATCGTCGCAACCCAGTTTGCAACAATCACTTTAATTGAAATTTGAAATTCTTTGAAAAATTTCTCTGAAATCCGAAGAAAAGTTTAAATAATGAAACCTTGCTTTGAATGGAATTTATTGAAAATTAATGAAAGAGGATCTACTTGCCGGAGGCAAGATTAAAAATAAAAAAGAAACCTAGCACAAGAATAAATCCCTGTTATCATTTTTCCAAAGATTTCCCTTTGATCACATTCTCCGGGATCCTGCTTATATTTTCATCAGAAAAGAAGACTATAAACTTAATATAGCAATAAACTGCCATATCCGCTTTATAATTTAGTTTTAAATGAAAAATTCCTCAATATAACCCTCAAGTCACATATTATTGTCATCTCCAATAATCCCAAATCGAAATGAAGCAGCTCAAGGCGACTACCACAAAATTAAATCTCCGTTCGGGTCTAGACCATTTTGTTGAACCAGAAAAACGAAGGAAAAGACATTGCCAATCAATAGAAAAATGGTAGAGAACTTCTTCTTGGATGGGTATCCAAAGGCAGAGAAAAAAAAATTATCCGTGGGCATCCGGACAACAAATCCAAAAAGGCGTTCGACTTGAAAGTGGGAAAAATGCACAGGAAACTGGTAAAGATGGTGGACGGCGAATTTCCGCAGGGACAAATTGTGAAAAGAAAGATGCCAAGCTCCAAAGACTCCCCTCTGGGGGGCGAGAGAGGAAATGATAAAATAAATTAAATCTTCCAAAATAAATCTTGTGTACCGCAAAATAGACATATAAATTGACATGAAGAATTGAAGCCATTAATCACACTTTAAATTGGTTGGCTTCCTATGTTCCGGCTTCCTGAATTCTCTCTGTCCCTATTTCCTGGTTTTGCTCTCTTTACCTTTGTTGCCAATCAGTGAAATTAATTATTGAAACCCAAGAGAGCTCCCACAGATCCTTATTATTGAGTGATGTGGTTGCTGACTGCAAGTTGCTTCTGGTGGTACATTCATCCAAAGAACAAGGGTCCCATAAATGTTACTCTGACCTGCCTGTTCTTTGGATTCTAATTTGATCGATATTTCTATATTGGGGAATATTTTGCAATAATTTGTCTCAGTGGCTATAATAACGAAAGGGTACTACATGTACCTTTGTGGATTGCTTGCGTTCGCAAGGAATGGAACGGTTACACTCAAACTTACTTAAGCTTCGATAGCGATACAGCGTATGCCACTTTAAGATACAAATATTTCACAGGGTGATAGATATAGCCAAAAGAAGTCATAATGCGTTAGGAATGGGGGAGGGGGTAATTTCCAATGACGGTTTGTCTTTAATGCTATAGTTTTAACAATTGATATAATCAATAATTATTTTGGTTGATATTTTTCGCCTACCAGGAACTTTGGAATAAAGAATATCACATCCAGGAAGTTAACAAGAGTTTTTTTTTAAAAGCACTGACGTCTGTGCTTTTCTAAAATACAGTGGAATCCAGCTTTCCGTGACGTGCAGAACCCTCACATACCTTACACATCACATCTAAGAAGATTACACAAATCATCCTTTTGTGTGAACAAAGCGTGAAAAGGTGGAAAATTGAATTCTCATCCGTTTTCTATCTTCATTTTTTTTGCAAAACATAAAACTTAGCGTCAATAATTCTTCATAAACATAACATTTTGCAAAAACTTCTCCCGTTTCGAGAAGAACGCTAAAAAGTGGCAGTAGGATCCGTTGCCAACCCTAAAACACAGTCAACATTCTTAAGGATCAGAGGTTAAAAAGTTTTTCGCGTGCAGCCACCCCCTTCCCCCACCCAGGACCACCCCATAAACCTTTTTGATTTATTCATCTTATTAAGACCGGCGAAAACTTTAAGGAGAACTCGAAAATATCTCCGAAACCTCAGAATTTCATTCTTGGCAACAGTATTAACTCGAGAGTAGAAAAAAAAGTAGACGGAATGGAAAAAGGAAGCAGATGTCGTAGCAACCCACTCCTCCCGTCCAAGGAAAACATCATGAACTGGGAGCACTGAGCAAAAAACGTTTCCTCTTTTTTTTCGCTCAAAGAAGGAAATACCAAGGGCAAAAATTAGATAACAGCAAGACAAACAAAGTTTCCTTCCGTCAAATTAGGCCGTACAGGATGGAGGTGAGAGATAGGACCGGAAGCGAGTGTTGTACGGGGGGCGTCAACAGCTCCATGCATGGCAAACAGTATTCAGCTTCATAAAGAGATTCGGCAAGCCGTAAAAGATGGCAACTAAGTTAATAACGACGGAAATCTCTTTAAAAGATTTATCACGAGGGGGATGCAGGCCATGATGTGAATGGGGATGAAAGCAAGCATCTTACACATTTGACATGGACACCTTTTTTTGTGCACACCGAAATAAATAACGGACGAAGGTGGCGAAGTCCTGGGCCTGGTCTATAGCTGGTGCTATTGATGGCACAGCACCCCAAGTAATGAAGGGGACCGCAAGCTGTGCTGGTCAAGGCAATTTATTGGTCAATACTCTCAAGTAGCTCGTCTATAAACTGGTCTAACATTCCTACAAGATGACGATGTTATTCGGATGGCACTACAGACTACACACCAGGGGTGTTCAGGTATAATCTTCGGCAGGATGTACAAAGTAGTGATAGTGAGTGTGATGGACAAGAAAGCATTCCGGTCGATTTATCGCATTTTATGATGCCATAATACCACATATTGTCAGTTGTGCTCCTCCGCTCTGAATGGGATTTACAACGAGATCACATATAAGTGGGCCAACACCTGCAGAGCTGGTGCAAGTTTGTTTTCGAACATATTTTTCGATGACAACTCTCAAGTACTGGTGATGATATCTACTCCAGATTTTATGATCAGACAAGTGTACATATCCGGAATTGATCCCATTTAATGAAGTTTCCCGGGTGTAATGAAATGGCCTGGCTGGGAGAGTTGTCTAGAACATTTTCTTTGCACTTTACGATGAGTTGGACTCTATAAAAGTGGGATATGTTTGAAGCTCGGTGGTAGTAATGTTCTTTATTAAACAGACTTTGGGTTGTTCAAGTGAAATAAGATGAAATTTTCATCCCAGCGATATGAACTGGAGTTTTGCGTTGGATTTGCAAAGTGGCAAAACACATAAATTTTCAGAGCATAAGTGTGACTGAATTTATTACTCCTATTATCTTTGTCTACTAAATTCGATTGAAATGTGGCAACTTTTAGACGAGGGAGTAAAAGAATTATATTTTATAAACATTGTCGTGTTCTAGGTAGGGTTAAAGAGCACAAATAGGCTATAAGTGACCACCTTCTAATTTAAAACGGTTTGACTTTTAAAGAGACTCTCTGTCCAGCTCAAAGGGAGATTGAACTATAGTACGGAAGACCTACTTTCCAAATATTAATTCAGAAATATAATAACAGTTGTCTTGTAGGCCTTTCTGAGGGTCTTTTACGAGAGAAGTGGAAGGACTCAGTCTAGGTTAAAATTAGGTGTGTGCAAGTTGTTCCACCTTAAATTTTCTACGACCTAAAAAGATCTACTGTAATTCCCTGTCTATCGCATTATTCTAAGTTTAAGCCCTTAAAGAAGCTTAGGATTTTTCTAGAATTATTGTTCAAGCAAGGAAACCTCTGTGAATGCACTGGACGGTGTTTGAGTTTAAATCTTCCCGTCTTAATGCATGCATAAATGTTGGAATGGTACCCTTGTTTAATTTTTCCAAATATTTGGATAAAATGAAATCAAATAGTAAGAAATCTTAGATTAAAAGGAAAATAAATTATCCATGGATGAATTGAGATAATTTTCAATTTTTCCCACAAATCTACTCTAAGAAACCTCTGGCCACAATAAACTTAACACACAGTGTCCAATTTGTCCTTATTTTCTACACCTTTAAAATAAATCTACTTTGGGTAACAGACGTCGGACAATAAGCAAGCAGACAAGCAACTCTATCCCTTCCATAGACTAACTATTCATAGCATGGTGGAGGATATCCTTTTGGTGTTTGTGACCGACGTAAATTTTCTCGCGTTATACAGATGTTCTCATATTTTATTCATGTGTGTACCAAGTGCATTCCATGTTTCCTCGACAAACCTGATACGAGACATTGCAGGTAGAGGGACTTAAGTGTTGGCCACTGACATCCAGTTTCCCACATATCATTCAAATCGATCCACGGGAGCTTTATGAGCTCGACAAATTTATGGCCAAATTTATATTCTGTCATAAAACAACCTATCTGTGATGCAGGTAGCTCTACCTCTACGATGATATATGAGTTTGGCATTAAAAGTTTGAACGTTAGGCTTCAAAGTTTGAATTGAAATGATTCCCTGGATTGTGGGCCCCTGTGGTGGATGAGTTTAAGTTGTTTTATAAAGTTTCCAAATCTATCGAATTACATTGATATATTCAGGGAAGTATATGCCTGGAATGATTGTTTTGACGGAAAACCTATAAATGATGGCATCAAGTGTTTGTGAATGCCGGTTCGTTGGTATGCTCTGGAACGATGACCCGATATACTGCTAGTAAATTTTATAGTGTTTCTAATGGTCTAGGAGTTTGTACTCGTGCAATTGGGAGGCAATATCCCATTGACTCATCCTTAAATGCTTATGAATAGAAGTGATTTTGAAATAGAGTCTCTCTCAGAAATTATTCATGTTTCATGCATGTGTTTTGATGAAATATGCAATTCTGACAACAAAAAATCCATAATAGACTACAAGTTTTGAACAATTCCCAAATAAGGTAGTTTCTTCGTATTTAGAACAAACGTACGGATGAAATATTTCCCAGAATTTCCCAGAAATTCAAAGTTCAAAGGCAAAACTACTGCTAATCAACAATTTTCTCCTGATGGATTGGAAAATAGTCTTGATGTGACTTTTGGATTCAGCATCCCTTTTTGTCAATTGGTCCGCAATTATTTGAAATCTGTATTCTCTTACGAAACAAGGTTTAACATTTCTGAAGTTCCTGTAGGTTCTTTCTTTGATCCTTTATTGCGTTTTGTGTCAATAATTCATATATCTATAAACTGAGATACATCACTACCAAAATGAAATTAATCTTTGATCATAATGGCTTCAATCGAACACAATCCATTTAATCAGAGAATCGGGACAATTTTCTGTTGCTCAGTCGGAAATTAAATGAAAATTGTAGTGCAATCAATAGACGGTTTTCTATCCATATATCCATTTAATTCCCTCTGAAAACAGAAATCTGATTTGGAAGTAATCTCCTCTAGCTAAAGTGAAAGCAAATTTTAATCAGCCATCTATGGTTAAATACAAATTTTCAACAGATAGTGCCATTTCCAAAATAGTACATTGCTACATAACGAATAACGCGTACATATTCTGTTCTCGGATGGATTATATTGCTGTCTGATCACTATACCTATGCATTCAAAGTTAAATTAGACACGAAATTATTACTATCCACGACGGACAAGCTGTAACTTAATTTCTTGTAATAGCGACCAGAAATTGATGATTATTTTGTGGATGAATTCATTTCAATAAATTTCCATTATAAAGTACTATTAAATAAAGTACTATTAAATGAATGGACGGCCCACACCGATTATTTTCCAGCGGGTGTACTACCTTGAGGACACTAATTTTCTTTTTAATAAAAAAAGCTGACACCTTAGCAAAAGACACACGGCGTTGGATTTCAGGCATGGTAAAGGATCTGATAGATAAATAGAGATCATAAAAGAGTATTAAAATCGATTAGAAAGATATGGTAACTTGCCGATATACTAAGAAAGGAACTGGAGTGTCGAACCGAGCGACCAGAAGAAAAGTGCTAAGCATGGAGTGAAGTTGCGGTTTGTCTGACTATTGGACACAGAATATTGGGATATCATCTGAAAGGGATGAGGATCCTAGAGGATTATATATGCGGACTGTAACTGTGTCGTATCTTACACATGATAAATCAAGAAATCCTTGGCTGCATCCGTCAAAGATTTGCAAAAATTCTTTCATACCATTTGATCCAAGACTCTGTTTCGAACCATGGATCACAGAATTTGAATTGCATGGTAAACAATGATAAACTTCTGGTATTATAAAGTGCATAAACTGAAGAGTACTGATGTAAATATAGTTGATAGTAAGTTACAGCAAATGACGTGCTATGAAGAAAGTAAGGAAAAGCATTGAACCCTGAGGTACACCAGTATTAATTGCAGTTTAAAAGTTAGATCGTTATAACATGAATTTAAGAGTTAAACAAGATCTTTTATGTCTTTTTTTATCTCCTCTCAAGTTCCAAAGTCATTGCTACTCCAGAATATATTTTCTTCATGAAAACGACGGCTTCTATGGGAGAAATCTATTTATTTTTAAAATTCACAAGAAATGCATCCACTTCCAGTTCCGTAAAGGTTCCTCTAGAAAGTGGTGCAACTTTATCATGAATTAATTCCCAGGTGAAAGTAGATTAGATCCAATATCTACTGTTATATTTTTACTAGATATTGCTAGTCAAGTTTTCCAAAAGGTTTTCGTTCCCATCGCAACAAGTAACGTCGGAGTGAGAGTGGGATGCAAAGAGAACGTCTTTTTTTGCATTAGCATTACATCTAGAGTTTCAGGCAGTCGACGGCGGGAGTAGCCAGCGAGTCGACGGCGGGAGAAATCAGCGAGTCTACGGCTGTAGAAATCAGCGAGTCGACGGCGGGAGAAATCAGCGAGTCGACGGCGGTAGAAATCAGCGAGTCGACGGCGGGAGAAATCAGCGAGTCGACGGCGGGAGAAATCAGCGAGTCGACGGCGGGAGAAATCAGCGAGTCGAC
>QYTT01059366.1:0-13186 GCA_006980735.1 Dasypogon diadema
TGCGATCACATTATGGAAACGAAAGCTCTCGAACCTACCCTGTTTTGAGCGACGGCCTTCAATTTGCTGCGGACAAGCGGAAATCGGCTATTTAAGTGAAGAGGACGAAATATTTGCAATCCATTTTTTCCTCATATAATTATTTCTTAGCGTTAGAAACGTTGGATCAAACGCATAATACCTTTCATCTAGGGTATAAACATTTCAATTTAAATTTGATATACACAGTAAAAATGTTCAGGAGAAAAGGAATGAGTAAAAGGCAAATTGCGAGGGATATAAAAAAACAAAAAGAAATTTACTTGAGGAGATTTTTGCAAAATAAAAATAATGCAGAAAGAGAAAGTGAACCTTCTGTGCTGTCATCAGATGCAGAAGCTAACGAACAATTAAGTCAAAATGAACAATTTGAACCAAGTCGTTCTCTCAAAGAAAAATTAAAAGAGTGGTATACTAAATTCAACCCACCCAGCTTTAATGAAAAAATTAGTAGCGCAAGAAGAATTTAGTAACAAGGAAAATTTTCACTTTCCACTAAAAACCTCTGAAGAGATGGAAAATTTCGAGAAGACAATAAACAGCGAAAATTTCAATTCTTATGTGAGATTCAAACTTTACTTAAAATAGAAGTATTTTTGCAACAACTCCTTTTTTTGTAGGTGTCTTTAGTAAAAAAAATAATATATCCTGATGGTCTGGAGAAAAATCTAAATAGATTATTCGAGGAAAATTTGATTACTTCCTACAATTATGACGGAGGACACGGAAAGCTTCCTTTCAAAAACTTTGTACAAATAAATAAATTATTTGCAAGTAAGAAATATTTTGGAAATTTTCACATCATTCTTATTACTGCATTTTTTCAGAAGTACATGATAACCCAGATTATACGAAAACGATTAGAAAAGCATTCCAGGTGCTCAAGGCTAGAGTGAACAAACGCGCATTTGTGGAGCGTAAAAAATCGCGTACAAATTTATAAAAGATAACGTTTTTGTCTTTTGTTCGGTTTTTTTGGTTTTGATATTGGTTTTTTTTTGACAAAAGAGAATTATATGTAATATTTTTGTTTTTTTTCTATTTAATGAATTAAAATAAATATTATGTTTCAAATGGATAAAGATATTTTTTAATTACTGATTTAACCCACTTTTTGATTGATTCACAACACATTCTGTATCATCGGTTGAGAAGAAGTTCTTCTTCATTGATTCAGCATAAGTTCTTCTTGATCGCTCCTTAATTAATTACAGGTTATGCAGGTGGGGTTCAATTTACTACCGTCTATGACATGCTTGTGTAAAAGTAATGAATTCTTTCTTTGACTGGTAATCCAAAGTGGAATCAATTCGGAATGAATATAATTGATCCATAACTAATTCTGAACGCATTCCTTTCCCAACTGGGACGTGGCGGAGTGGATTAAAACCTATACACTAGCTACCTAGTTGGAAAAAGAAGCCTTCATTACGCCTATTTAAGGCCTCCCATGGAAGTTAAGAAGGAATGCCTCTTCGTTTCTTAGTTAATTTCGTTTTTATATAGGTTGTCATTGGAAGGAAGGCATACTAAAAAATTCTTGTTGAGTAATTCTAAATGCATAGCACAAGTTTTCCTTCTTTATAGCTTCAAATGGAAGTTTAGGGAAGTTTTCAGAAACCAAACTGTTTCAATATTCCTTCCAGAGGAAGGCCTATTCAGTTTTCCAACTGGGTACTTCTGAAAGTAAACAAACAGATTTATTCCCCCGTTAAGAAAAAATGAAAATCCTTCTTTTCAGATGTACATAATATATCTATTAAAGTTATTGACAAAGATTAAATAATTACGTATTACAAAGATGCGTCACTGCAATATCGTTTCTAAAATAACAAGGATGCACTATGCCATGGCCACGTCGAAACCTTCGAAACTACAAGCCACGCACAAGAAGAAGAGCGAGAACTTTTTTTATGAATGCTTCGAGATAGCAGTATATGGGCTGACGAAGTATATAAGACCAATTTCGTCTATCTTCTTCTGCATGGCTTATAGTTTCGAACGTTTTGATGGTATTTATTTAATCGGCTGAATAGATTTGAGCCAAGGTTCAGGTCACTTTTCTAACTCTAATATCTTGCAACTTGTTCTGTGTAGCTTCTTTTTGAGTATTATTTATCCTTTGGTTTGGTTGGTATGGGTGGGTATGCAATGAGATGAGGTGCACGTGTGCAAATTTTCTCTCCTGTGCGCGTGAGTTCGAATCCGATTTATCTGGGTACTTGCGAAGCCACTGGGATATTGCACAGTAAAAATTTCAAGTCAAAAATTGTTGCTTGCTTGCAAGATTTGTAGGGTTAAAAATTTCCCTAGCTCCTCTTACCTAATTTTCCTCCACTTAAACTGTATTGTGCTCAACATAGGGTTATCCTCTGAGATTAGGCAATACATCAAACAAATTGGTATCTCTCTTCTAATTGTTTTATTGTTTTGTTTTTGGACTTTCATGTCGGTCTTCTTGTTATTAAAATTTCGCAGTGAAATATTCAGTGACAGCAGCAAAAGCTTTAACCCTTTCGCTGCCACGTGAATTCTCGAATGTGTCCCAGTGGGCCACAATATAAATTTCATATTAAAAATTGTGGTGGTCACCCGTAACCACCATGGCCACATGATGCAGTTTATTTTTCCAAGAAATTTCAGAAATGATTGAAGCAGCAAATATGTTTGAACGGTAATTTTAAATAACTTAGACAGCCTGTGAATATTGTTTAAAGAAGTAAGATTATAATTTACCCTGTTTGTATAGTTTTAAATGAAAAAATGTTAACTATGGGTATAAGTAAACCACACTTTTCTTGGCAAAATAATCCGCACAGCTTCGTAAAAAACCAAGACCAATATAACTTGGAGTGACTCCACTAACTTAGCAAAATGGGAACCGCACTTTCCTTTACTGACTTTGCACTCAAAAGGAAACAAAAGAAAGTTTGTAACCGAAAATATTCTTCGTCATTTGATGCGGCGGTTTAGCTTTTTCTGCAGAGTCTTTTACGAAACGTTGATAGTATGTCGCTAATCTCAGAAAAGTACGTGGCTTATCGTTGATGGGTCTATACCAATTTTTAACTGCTTCAATTTTATCCAAGTTGATTCTAACCCCTTTGTTTAGAACACTATGTCCTTAAGCAGTTCACATTTCTTGAGATCTAGCTTTTATCGAGCATTTTTCTTTCATACAAAAATTTGTTTTGTGTTCAAAGTCAAAGGACTTTCCAATCACAGATTTTCCAGATTAATCCTCTCAAGACGCATTCCACCAACCTTTCGGAAGTTGTCGTGGCATTACAAAGTCCAAATTGCATTACTATAAACTGCCATAATTTGCTTTCAGCTGAAAGCCACTCTTTTCGTGGTGGTCTGGATGGACTTCCACGTTCCACCTGCCAGTATCCACTTTTCAAGTCTAACAACCATCTAGAGAACCATCGAGCTCCAGTTAGAGTATCCAGCATGTCATCGATTCTAGGGAGAGGATAACTCTCCTTTTTAGTGCATTCATTAATTTTACGGTAGTCTACGAAGAATCGGGTGCTTCCGTCTTCTTTTTTGCGTAATAATAAAACAGAAGATGCCCATGGTCTTTTTAATTCTTCAATTACTCCCTCTTTCTCCATAGACGTAATTAACTCCGAAACTACCGCTTCCTTTACTGAAGCAAGAAATTCTGCGTACCCATGCGATGTTTTCTCGTATAGTCATTCTCTGATGTCGAAAATACCTCATGAAATCCTCTTATCACTTCTGCAGCTTTCTTGTTCCTGATAATTCGTTCGCTAAATCGCAAACCTTTACTACTGCCCTGTATAGTTGGATATCATATAAATTCAAGCTGGTATCGGATTGCGTGTGGTTCTCGTCTACGCTATTCATAAGCGAGGTTTTTGTATCAGGAGCTACTCCAAGTGTTTTTCATAAATATTTTACGAAAGCAATCGCGTATTATGTCTTTTTTTTCTCTTGAATTTAGAGTAATTTTTTATACCTATTTCTTATACCCGGAATAATTAAGAATAATTATTTCTTTGGAGTTTGTTCATTCAAGATCATTTATAAAATTAATTAATTTTAAGCAAAATTCTTTATGATAATTTTTAACAATCAGAACGGAAAAATTCAAATCTAAACGAAAAGACAAGAGCATGAATCCCTAGGTTACATTCCGCCTTTATACCAGGTGGTTTTGTCTACTCTCTAATCGCCATAATGTAGTCCTCGAAATAATTTAAATTTCAGAAGAGGACCTGAGAACAAAAAGTTTCCAATAAACTCCTCACATTTTTAGCTGCTTCCAGGAATTTCTCCTATTTACCTTTAAGTAATTCTGCACGTGCTGGCTTAAAATTAAAAACCTCTCATAAAAAGATGTCTGAAATTTTTGTAAACTTTTCAGCAGACAAATTTCTCTCAATTTTTTCCATTTGACAATTTTTTTTTTACTTTAAGGAAACTACCGTATGTCTCCGTTCTCATCCCCTAATACCAGGAAGGTTCCCTGATTTCTTTTCTTATTAACAAAACTGTCATTTTGTTCATACAGCATAATTAATCCATGTGATTAATGAAGCTGATGTGCGCTATTAAACGTCAGCATACCTAATCTGTCCTATCAAGATACAACATTTCTCGGTACAAAAGCGTCTGGGGTGAAAGCGTTTCCCAGGAGAAAAGTAATGATAACGCCATATTTGCAGATTTGCTTGGTAATGCTTCATCCATTAATTGAACAGGTGACAAAATTAGTGACAAAGCCGTTATAATAGAAGTTTACTAATGCAAGAAATAATGTAACAAACAATTATTAAAGCCAGGCAAATATCAGAATCCTTCACGCAATGAGCTCAACTTTATTTTAATTTTTCACCTTCAATTCAAAGATAATCAGCTTGGGATAGGATTTTGTTATTACACGGTTTGTATTTTCTCCTAACATAAGTTTTTTTTGTAAAGACTGTATTAAAAAAATTATTTCGTTTTATAGTGAACACGTTGAGCGCTGGTTACCGGTGACCGACATTTAAAAAGCTCTCTCACAACAAGGGCATTTTAACAAGTAATTCTCTCACGAAAACTTTTATAATAACTATGACAACTAACTGGATTAATCTGGAGAACTAAGGTAAATAATAATCTCGTTTTATTCTGAAAAATTAGCAGAGTACCCATCCCTCTTTTATACAACAAAATATACAGGGTGTCCTAGTCGCAGTGATCAAGCCGGTGTTTATTGATAAGTTTCCATGAGGCAAATTATATTAAAATGTGTGGGGTGCAAGTGGTGCAGCACACCTAAGAGCCAGCTTTTAGGGGACGGCACGGCAAGAAATGTTGAGTTTTTAATAAATAATATATTTAACATTCTTAGATGTTTATTTGTTGTTTTGTTTAAATGTCTTTTCCAAGTCAAGTCTATCTATTGTAAACAAAGATTACTAATTAGTAATATTACAAAGAATATTGCCACGCCAGCCTCTTTATTCTGAAAAAGTAAACCGCTGTACGTTTGAGCTCTTATTTCGTTAAATTCTTACAAAAAACAACTACTAGAGGTTCATCTTAATTGAAACAAAATCGAGGTGTAAGAATTGACAGTATTCTTGCTTGGTAGACTGGGGATGAACTCGTTTTTTCTGACGAAAAACTCCTTGTGTTTGGAGCAGCCACATAACCCATAGAATGATAAAGTATGCTCACTTCCTTGTAAAACAGCTCACGCTCACCAGAATGAGCAGGTAACATTTTGGGCTCACGTACTTGCTTGTGATATAATTATAATGATAAAAAACAACAAATCATTTTACCAAATTAAAAGAAAAATATTGTTATTTAGAAATTTATGTTGGCACTAGATATCAGTGAACTGGGGAAAATATCAGTAAAATGTAGCAGCTGCAGGACGAGGTTCAAAAATACAGTTGAAAGGTGAAAGGACTGATATCTCAGTGTGCCTACGTTTGGCATACCAGTGTTGCACAAATTGTAGAGCTTCCTGCAGCTTCTTAGATAGCGAATAGGAATTTACAAAACAAATTAATATTGATAAAATAATTGATGAATTTGCTTTAGTAAAGGTAAGAAGAGTAAAACTTAAAAAAAGACTTTATATTGGGCATTTATTAATATTATTATTTATTTATATAAGTATTATTGATATTATTTTGTGTCCATTGTTGAACTAAATGAATGAAAAACTTGTAATATTCTAATTCACTTCATGTTGCAATACTAATTTTGTTTTTCTTTTGTTAGGTGTGGAACAAAAATAATGTGATCATTTTATTTAAAAAATAATAAATGAAATGTATATGAATTAAATTTAGCGACGATTGTCTTATAGAACTGAAATTGCATCCGATAGAAAATTTCAAATATGAGAGGGATACTAGGCCTTTATGATCAAAACTTTAAAAAAAAAATCGCTTTCGTCAATATGTGTTGTATTGACCCAACGTTTCGATCAATGTCTGGATCATTCTCAAGGGTATGCAGCCTACATAAATATTATTTTAGAATTGTATAAAAAAACTTAGTTACTTAATATTAAAAACTTACGGAGATCAGCGACAAATACAAAAACAAATATCATTTTAGGGATTTAATCCGCAGTATAATTAACAATAAATTACATCAAAATATTGATAACGCTAAGTGTCAGTGTTTTCAGTAGTTTCAGATTACCTGGCGTACGCAGGCTTTTTTTGGCTAGTGTATGTACCAACTTTGTATCGACAATTTATGGGTAACATAAGAAGTACTTCATTTTTGTAAAATAAAAAAAAAAAAAAAATAAAAAAATGAAGAAAATTTTCGAAGGAAATGCAATTTTTAACAAAATTTGAAAGGTAATTTTCATTAAGTGGAAACATCTACATGAGTTAAAATCATACCAAAATAAAGCCAAATCAATTACCCGTGAAACAGAACCAATTAGGTTACCATGCGTTAAACGGTTCCGACGTTATGATTTAATATGTACTTATAGGTTCTAATCCGGACACAATTTATAAGACCTTCCTACATACAAATTTTTTCTTAGAATAAGCCAAGAAATCACCTTTTAAAGGATTAGCATTTCAAACCAGGAAACCCTGTATAAATCCAAAAAGAAAAAGAGCTGACAGGGATCGATGGCAACAAAAAAAATGTCCACGTTGTTTTTCGGTTCAAGGAGATAGCGCTTTATTTGTCGTATATAATACTTGGTAATAATATAGAATTTTCTCAAACAGCTCTCCACTAAATTAATTGCATTTAAAGTTTTATATTACTCTTCAATGACTTCAGAGCTGTTTTACAATGCAGGTAGGGAAACTTCATCAGATTAATGAGGCAATTGTTGGTTAATTTTACAAACCTTGGCAAAACCTTGCGACATATATAAAACTTAGTGTTGTGTTGACTGCAGCTGCAGTCAAAAGTCAGGATATTTAATCCAGATGATTCTAGACGACTTCTAATCGCATATCAAACACATATATGAGGAAATGTAGTTTCACTTAACACTTATGTACATGCTGCTACCACCGATGTAATCAATTTGCCTCTCCACTCCTCAAATGGTACACCCCTAATTGTCAGTATCAAAGAATAAATCATGAATACAAACGTACGAGGAGTATACTCATTTGGATAATAATCAGAAGCTTCAGGTATCGTCTTCAGCAAATTGAATTTCTAATTAGAGTCAGTAAGTAAATGCTCTGCCAGAACGAAACCTGAGGGCAGCCTAAACGTTCGATATGAATTTTAATGACAGATGCACAAAAAGCCCCAGTGCATGTTGTTATTTGCCATGAATACCAATTAATTGGCTGTGTGATGCCAATATTTGACTCAAAGGATGTTCGTCGACAGGATGTGGTCTTACAGAGTGAGGCCATTTACAACTAGAAACTATCAATAGCTGAGTGAGTGGTGCGAAGAGTTTTATTGTGTGAGTTAAGTACTTGAGGCAATTTTAACAGTTTTAGTAATATGAGGCCGACAAACATATCATATTGCTTGTAATTAAATAAGTACATTGTGAATGCTTATAAAATGTTCCCAATTTAAACTCTACAATCCACTATATAATTCCCAAATCCCATTTAGTTTATTTGAAAGAAATATGAATAAGCACGCAATTTGTCTACTGACAAGTATTGTACTTGTAAAGCCATTGAAACGTTACACAGTAAAAGAAGGTGTGACCCACTTGCAACATTTGTCAGGTTAAATTTTCCAATCTCCGACACGCAATGACTCACTGCTCGTTTTTGGCTCGCGAGCATGAGGAACTACCAAGAGCTCATGAGCGTGTGCCTGTGTTGTCTATCTTTCATAAACGCATGCGCTCATCAGCGAGCCCTGTTAGATGTAGAAAGGCTCGCTCGTGCGCGCACACGATAGACTCGCGGGCACTCATAATGGCTCACGGAAAATGAACATAGGATTGTTCGTTGTTAGTTTAAACGTCAATTGTTTTTTGAGGTTAGTTTTTTGTTTTGACATCTTCAGCCATTGAATCATGGAAAAGTTGAGCATTGAACAATGTGTTAAAGTTATTGAAGCCTATTACGAAAATGGACGTTTAAACAAAAGTGCATTTCGCGCTCTTCGTGGTTTGTTCGGCCCGCATAATCGGCAAACCGAGAGTGCTATTGGCAAAATTGTGAAGAAATTCCAAAAAACCGGGTCTGTGACAGATACTAAGAAGCCAGTACGTGTTCGTACAGGACTTTCACCCGAAAACATTGCTGCAGTGAGGCAAGACAAGCGAATAACGAATTTTCTACCAAAATCCTCTTCAGCGACGAAGCCCATTTCCATCTCAATAGCTACGTCAACAAGCAGAATCGCAGAATTTGGGCTAATGAAAATCCAAGGGCAATTGCCGAAACACCAATGCATCCACAAGAGGTGTGTGGTGTGCATTCTTTGCTGGAGGAATCATTGGACCATTTTTTTTTAAATGGTGCTGGGAGTTCGGTCACAGTGAATGGCGAGCGCTACCGCGTAATGTTACACAACTTTTTATGTCCGATATTGAAAGATTGAAGGATTATGACATCAATGATATGTGGTTTCAACAAGATGGCGCCACATGCCATACAGCCCACGACACAATGACTCTCCTGGATGAGAAGTTTCCCGGGCGCATAATCTCCCGAAACAATGAAGTCAGTTGGCCACCCAGATCTTGCGATTTGACACCATTAGACTTCTTACTTTAGGGCCATCTCAAGAGTAAAGTCTATGTCAACAAGCCAACCACCGTCCAGCAATTCCAAGACGAGATTTCACGGCGCATTGATAAGATTGAGGAGCAATTATGCCGAGATGTTATAAAAAATTTTGATATGCGGATCGACGTGTACCGCCGGAGCCGTGGCGGACATTTGGCGGACATTATCTTTCACGTTTAATTGTAATGGATCCAATAACATGTTTCATTAAAGAAATCTTCATTTTTGTACGTCACTGATTTTTAATTAACGTTTAACATCGATCCGTCTTATTGTAACCTCCTTTATAAAAACAATAAAGCCCTTCAGTATTTACTGAGAAAACGATAGTTGATGAAAAATACAGACTCATCATGTGCAGGACAAGTTTATAAACTAACAATACTGCTGGAAATTTTAGGTTTTAATTTGCTTGTTGCTCAAATGGTCACCAGGCAGCGACTATAGTACTGCTCAATCATATTAAAGTCTTCATTAGCACATAATTTTACTAACCTTAAAGTCATTACCAATTAGGTAATAGTAGAGCTTAGCTGTACTTATTTAGCCTTAGTGTTAGCTCTATAGCTGGACTGAGGTGGATTTCACAGCAATCGGCAAAATATAATTAAAATCATAAAGTAAAAAACACAATTTGCATAAGCACATAAATATCTCCTGTTGTGAACATTTGTGTCTCCTTAGCATTTAACCAAACACAGCAGACACAAATAGTCGATTCCCATTCGATTTCCCGGGTGTCCCATCCTCTAAAAATCTCACTACTGTTATTCTATTTTGCAGATAAATTCACTCTGTTTTTCTTGGGCAAAGTTGAAAATTATTCCTACGGAAAATCGTTTATCGTAATTTTATCTCAATTCTTTACAATAATCTGAAGCTATTACAATGTACGACACCGAAGGGAATGAAATGAATTACCAGAGTTTCACGTGGGTCTCGAACTTTGTCGAAAGTACGGCGAAGTGTGAACGTCTCAGTGTACAAATCCAAATGAATACAAATGTTAAAAGATAGTCCAGGAGGAGTTCCTTACGGAAAGGTAATGCCGTTTGAGTGAGAAATATTCTCCATGTGCAAAGTGTGTTTCGAAGTGTTTTTGTGTTTAAAAGTATTTTATGGAACAGTAAATTGCCGGGGACGAAATTATCGAAATGGATAAACCAGTTAAGCGAAATAGACCTCACAGTTTAAATTGAAACCATTAAACGTTCAAGAGTTTAACGCAATATTTGCCTGTGATAACAGACCTCCCTTCAATTAAAAAAATCCGGTTGTGCATATCAAAATGGTGGTTATATGTATTTCCGATTTTGAAATAATATTCTCCAGTCTAATCATTTCGATGGTGTGCTTAACTTGTTTTTCAGATTATTCGGTGTTATCGTATCGAAAACAAGGGAAGAAAACAAAACATAAATAAATAATAAATCCAGTTAGACAAACAATTTCTATGTTTTCAAACGGGATGAATTTACATTTCAAAATTTTTGTAGATTTTGAAATATGTAGGTATGTATTTGTGGAATTATCATAAAATATCGATTTCCCCAGAGACAGCAAGACTAAAATAATTTGTTGATTCAAAAGGGAAGTGAATCATAAATTATTCATCATTTCAGCACGAATCACGACGAGCAAGGAACTTTATCAACGCTTTTAATCGTTTAATTTGAATACCGAAACACTTTTGGTTGAAACAATTCCGTAATTAGTTGAGATCAATTTATTATAAATCATTTGAGTACTATCAGCAAATAATTATAGACTCGGCGGAGCAGATGGCGGATATTCGAATTTCCCCGAACGCTTAATTAACGATGTCGAGCAGTAGGAAAAAATAGGGAAAAAAATTTCCGTTCTATGAAGTTGTAGTTAAAATGGAGTTAAGAAATCTATAGCCTTAATTTTGGAAAAAGATACTTTTCTACTGTAACCATCTACTTAAGTAGTGAAGGTTGAAAAGGATTAACACATTACAAATCAAGTAGCAAATAAAACAAATACTTGACTTCCACAAATCCCTTTTTTACTTTGTTTGATGCTTACACGTGTTTGGATGCAGGTTATGTTCCGAAAATATACATATCTAAATTCAGGCTTAGTGCTATTAAAATTCTTCTTCTTCTTCCAAATCCATTTTTAACACAGAAAATATGTGAAGGAAAACTGATTTATGAGAAAAAAATTTTAACAGTTCTGCACAAATAGAAAATCTTTCAAGGTGAATTTAAAAGCATCGATCAGACTTTAAACTAGCAATAGAGAACTAAATACATTTCAAAGGACACAAATATCAGATTTTCCTTCGTTTTTGAAAATTGCAAGCCTATCTCGTCAAAACCAGGAACTTTTAAGACAATTGAAGTTCTGTAGCAGTCAGATGTCATGCCACAATATGCCTGCTTATTAGCAACACGTTGATAACCATAAATGTTGATACTTTAGAGTACCGAAAATTAGCTTAACGTCTTTTCCTGTTCTGTACCATTTTCTGAAGGAGTAGGATGAAATTCCAAGTCTAAGGCGGTCCAAATATACAAGAGCCGTATAAGTCTAGACTAGTGGATCATTAGAGACACCGGAAGGATATCGAGTCGTCTTAGCCGGTCCTCATCGGAAAATTCTCAGGCATAACCTTAACTTCGATGTCCTTTTTTATTTCTCTGTAGGTTAGCGGTCACAGCAAACCTCCCGCTCGTCGAGGCCGTACATTCGCGTACAATGTGCTTCGCCTTTTCAATATTCCCCAAAAACAGTTTGCAAGTACCATCCCTCAGGATCATCATCCTTCTGGGGTGATATCCGAAACTACCGTGCCCAGTAGTCAAAGAAGGAGTGTTAATCGCCCCATGTTTATAACTTTCCTATTGGTTTTTCCGCACGGCAGTCTGATCGCCTTTCTAACTTGTCGGCGAATTGTCCCACTGACTTTGGTGTACTGTTATGACCCACTTCTCGATTAGATCCTTCGCCATCTCTCCTCCAATGTCAGAAAACGGTTCTGGATCTTGGAACTCCATAGTCGAAGCTTACTTTGCTAGGGTGTCTGCAATTTCGTGTTCTTAATATAATAAATAAATAATTGTAGTGTAAGATGCAGTACAGGGATAGTAATTCATTTATCATAGCCATCAGCAAAATTCGTTGCACGTCACAACAATATAATTTTGAATATAGCTTGTAATAAAAGTAATGTGTCAGAAATACTCTCACGACAATTTTATAATCGGGTCCGCTCATTATAGAGAGTAAGATTCATTCGAATCATAGCTACGAGCAGATTCAGCTCTAACAGACATAACAATAGCAAATCTATAGAAAGGAAAATAAGGCACTACATAGCAAGGTATCCTTAAGTTTTTCGCTTGCCACGTTTTCAAGCCAGTACCTCTATCTACCGTCGCGACATTCTGTAAATTATCTGTAATATCTATGAAAAATTTGAATGTCTACATCTATAGAAATAAAGATTTTCCAAAAATACCCTTTTCAAAATAGGGCTATCAATATTACAGGGGTTCGCCATAATGATCTTTCAAAGGTAATGTTCAGTTTTGTTAGAAAGTTATTGTGTGTGAATCTTGTCTTTCGTTTGCCTTTTTATTCAAGGCACCTATTGCTAAAACTGTAAATTTGATAATGAATATATCAATAATTATCATTTAAATGAGCTTTTTTCATCCAAAGAGTACCAGTGCAATTACCATGCAACATTCCAAAGATTTTCCACATCAGTTCTTCCTTCCCTTTACGTAATTGTATGGATGGGTCTCGATGAGTTGAGTTGTGTATATGAAAATTAACATCTCAGTTATCAGCAAAATGATTTACCAGTGTCAATTAATTTGGCTTTTAATCATAAGCACCAAAATTTTAAGGAATGACACTAAATTTTTGGTTTGGTCGATTCCGAAAAAATA
>QYTT01059368.1:0-10527 GCA_006980735.1 Dasypogon diadema
TTCCAATGGCAGCACCAAGAAATTTTAGTTGTAATTAATGGGGGCATCGAAAAAATTTTTACAAATAATTGTGAGATATAACAAACAATTGTGAGATTCCGTGTGAAATAACAAATGAGTTAATAGGTCCATATGGGAAGTTCTTTTCAAACTTTTTATTACTTTTGGTATCATCAAACGTTTATGCAAAATACTTATACGACAAAATATATTAACCCCCTTTAAAATTACCATCAATTGACTACTTCTATGGCAAAAACTAACACATTACTACTATCCTACCACATACAGAAAATTGCTTAATTTTCCCGGGGTTATGGCCTTTCCTTTAGTTATTATTTCCATGAGGAAATGCTTTATAGAACTTTTTAGGAGCTTTGCACTCCATTTGAGCAATTCTTGACCATTTTTGATGTTATGGATTGAAAATGGCACATTGTTTTGGTGATGCATTCAGAAAAATGATAAAACGTGTCAATGTTTTATTTTAAATATTGTTATTAATCTCAAAATATTTTCAGATATGAACATTAGTAAACCTTTTTATTTCTCTTGTCAAATATACGCAAAAATAGGTATTGTAGAACAAAGAGGCTTATATTTGTTGACCCCGTGATGTTATCGAATTTTGAAAAAAAGGGGATCTGATCATTTGTAAAAATTTCATTTACGAAAAGATTTATATAACGGGTGTCCACTAAAAATATGCACTTTTTTAAATAATTACTTAAGATCGGTTCATGATATAATTTAAGAAAAAAGAAAAGAAAATACAATATTTATGCTCTTAGCGCCTTTAGATTACTCCATAACGCCTGCCAGTATCGACTTTTCGTTTAGTACACTCAGCCAGCCTTCGCAGAAAGTCGGAGTCCACATTTTTAGGCAATACTTTATTCTGGCGATAGTCTGGTTTATGTTTTTTGCTTTCCAGCAGTTAGCATACATGACATTTTTCAAATAAGCCCAAAATTCTTCAACTCCAATCGAAAGCTTCTTGCACTACGCAAGGACGAAGTGAGGACCATTTTGGATTCCTCACTGGACATCTGGGGTTCCACCTAAACAAGACGCTTCTTTTAGATTTGGTTTGGTAGAGGATGAGACAACGACTCACATTCTCTGTGATTATTAGATTATTGGAGTATTTTCAATTTTGTTATTCAGGTGGAAATCTGCAATCTTTAATTTAGGGTTTGTTGTTTAAAAGGCAAGATATGTCACTGAACTTATAAACTTGTGGCTGCGCAAGAGTAGTGATTTTTACAATTTTTTTTAAAGTATGATGCCCACAGTACAGCTCAGGAAGGAAATTAAGGAAGAAGAGATTGGGAAATTTTAACCTGATAAATGTTGCAAGTAAGCCCCAATTTTTGGCATGACATTATTACTATACAACATCACATTGGTTTCGCAAGTACAATTATTGTCAGTAGGATTTCCTTAACCACTGGTACCTAGTTAAGTCGCCGTGTTCTGTGCAGAAAATCTACCCAAGTGCACTCAACCCGCTCGTATATTAGCATTAAAAATTAAAGCTTTCCAATCTTTTATAAAAATCTAATAAAAATATTGGAGTCCGTCAAGTACCATTTGTTTTCTATTATATTTGCAGTCTTTCAGAAAAGTCAGAAAAGTTTAAAACCAGCTGTTGAACTTCGGTCTTTTATTACTTCTTGTTCTCAAAATCAGGTCATACCAAACTAGACATATTTGAAGTCTAAAGTCCTTTAAACAAAACTATGTATTTCACTTTTGACTAAATTAACAACATCCTACATTTATAAATTTAAATTTAAATTCAATGCTGCAGAAAAAATCAAGGCCACTTAAAGCTGTTTGATGAGATCATATTTTGAAAATCATGAAACTTTAAAGAAATTTCCTTTAGCCTTAATGTAAGCTTTTGTTTGTGTTAGTAAAGACTTTGCTAAACTTTTTGCCATAATCTAAGTCATATTTCTCCAGTATTCGCACGAAAACGGCTTCAACTCATTTAAATTATGGGGTTTTCGTTTTGAAACTCGATCGCCCAAAACAGTTTTTCAGCAGTTCTCTGTGATTCACAATTACTTACTTCTTTATAATTTTTAGATCAGGACTCTTGGGAATTTAGGGGAGAATGTTAATATTAAGCTGTGTGAGCAATATTTTGGTGAAATTGGTCATGTGAGCTTCTGCGTTATCCTGCTGAAAGATGATACCACGAAGGGGCATTTGAAGAAGCATTGCAAAAGAAATTCTTCCAAAATATTCACATATGTTTTTTATTTACCGACTTTGTTAATTTAACCAAATAATACACGGCTTTGTCTAAAGTACGTTAGAATTTTAATATACCTAGCTTGGTACGGCCAGAAGAAGGTTTTTCATCTGGATTAAGATTTCGTTCATCTTTGGCGCAATTGGTATCTACCCTTTTAGGAAATACAAATTTATTGAAGTTTTGTGAAAAATTTGAGTTTGAATTGGTATCACCTGTTAGTGGTATAACAATGAAAAAAAAACAGATTTTTCATACTTCATAGACAATAAAATCTAAATCAGTTAATAATGTATTTATACCTTCCGAAAAATAGTCTTTTTTTCATCAGTTGCATTCACCTTATCCTTTTTGTTGCAAAATTTAGCAAAATTTCAATCAATTTTCAGCTTTGTTATTATCGTTTACATTGTTGTCGATAATTAGCTCAAAACCATAAAAGTGTAACCATGTTCAGGTATTTTACACAACATAAATATAAAATAAAATTGTTTCCATCTACTTCCAGTCCAGATGAATACAAAAATTAATTCACGAAACATACTCATATGTTACAAATGTTTCCGTAGTAATACGTTGCATGAATTCATTAGCGATTTGGCTAAATGGCGAAAGGTAACTGGATACCAAACTGTAGAAAGGTACTACAACCTTACTGATATTCTTGGAACAATTTTTCGATGCAACTTAAGATGTGCAGCAGAAGCTTAAATTAAAATTTCAAATGTATCTCACCAGTGACCAGCATAGGAATTGAAGCTAATTAATGACCGGGAAGACTTATTAAAACAAAGAATCAGCGATAAGAGGAGGACTCGGTCACTGAGTCTTACTGTAGCGAGAACTTACCGAGAATTCTCTTTTTGGCGTCAGTGTAAAAGCCGGCGCGGTATTAGCGGTAAAATTTGTCCATTTACTCGGTTCAATTTCTAGTGCTGGTTAAAGATTTGCGCACATGTGGGTTGCTTGGATTGATAGTCACCTGAGGAGAAGGAATGTGCAAGATGCCATCTCATACTGATTAAAATCTTGTAATGACAAAGCGGAGGTGTTCTTTAACTTGTTACTGCGGATAATATTACCGCGGAATTGATTTCCTTCAGTGATTACATGAATTGATGAATCCATTATCCTAAATGAAAACAAGTCGTGACGAAAATTGAGCCACAAGAGCATGCGTACGATCTGGTGGTCACATCGACCATACTTCTTCCCTTCACTTCCTGTCGAAGATACGTATAAAAAATCAATTTTCTTGAGAATTAAGTAACTCCAAACAAGGTGTAATGGCATTCGAATTTCGGTTGCTGACCAGTTTTGATTGTGACCTGATCTTCATGGCGGGTTACACTGTTCAGTATTCGCAGCAATAAGAAAACAAGACAATTTGGGAAACTTCGAGATCTGATTATAAAATATCTGGGATTATGGCTCTGCCTTAATGTGGAAAGGAATTTATTGAGTTAATCACAAGAAAATACCGTAAACTTCCTGCCAGCGAACGGATGACTCCGGAAAGGAAGAGCTGAAAGAATTGAATGCACTTGCGCATAGGTGCATCACTTTAAATTTAATTTCGCAGTGATTTGCATAAATTTAAGATTTCTTTTATTCTTATTTGCGTTTCTCATTCATTCGGACCACTCAAGTGGACCGGGTTGAGTGCAGCTTACGCTACCGCAATACATCACTTGAATTGAATCCTCAGAACGTCTTAAGGTGAGTTCACGACCTGAACTTGGTTCTAATCTCGATCAAATTTGCATACAAAACTAATTCACACAGCCACCTTTCTCCCCTGATACGTACACCACATTCTCGAAGGCGTTCAGATACTCGTCATTTCGTCAGCTACCTTATCTCTATAGAAGCGCTACAAGTTAATAACTTTGTTTTTAATTATGCCACCTATTTGGGCCCCGCTTTGAACTTCTGAAACCTTAATTTATCTTCGAAATTAACATAACCTTCCGACAGGTTGGCAACGGTATCTGAATGTATTTTAGCACTTTTAAGGTGGATGCGTTAATAATTTTAGAGAATCGCAAAGATCATCTCCACTACTTTTGGGTATGGGTAGCACAGAATTCTTATGGCATACATATAGGCCGCCCACGAAACACTTGAGGTGTGCCACGCAAGATCTTATCTGAAAATTTGGCCAGAACACCGCTTCTGACCTGTATACGCAAGATATAGCGTGAGGAAATAAAGTTGTTATGTAGTCAAATTTGTGCAAATTGACCATGGCAAACAGGCATACCACTCCGATGATAAGTTCGAAATAAGCAAATAATTGGGAAGTAGGTTAGCCTAAACTGGTGAGATGAGAGTGAATTTACTTTTGATTAATTTTCATCCAGAACGGGGGCGAATTTCTTCCTCAAGCATTGAATTCCATTTCTTGCGTGAAAAGGAGAAATTATTTCGGCATTTGCGTATTTTTGAATTTATGGAATTTCATTAACATTCAGAGTCTTTTGTCTTTAAGCTAAAAATTAGTTGTAAGTAATAAAATATAGCTCCGAGCTGTTTAATTGGTCAAATTAAGTTCTCAACAACTTTGATGTTTCAGTTTTAAGAGCCTTTGTTTAACAATGTGAACGAAAATTTCTAAATTCTTTAAAGTAAATATTAAATTGTTTATGTTGAAGAAATGTCAAAATAATAAGGTATAAGCGTTTCCATCACTTGAACCCGACAAATGTTAATAATTTCGATTAATATCTACTATGTCTAAGGAGTATTGTTATTTTCATTAATACGTTAATGGTGATCACTCAGGTAACTTTAAATCTAGTGTTTCAGTTGAGACCACACACTTTTTTTGATGGTTTATAAAAGTATTACACGTTTTTTTATTATTATATTAATTTTAAATTAATTTCGTGCTTCTAAAAAATAATAAAATTTAGCCTTTAATTTGAGTTATTTCAGAGCGATAAAATAAAAAATTTTGCGATTGAGGAAGTTTCGTCAAGTGATGAAATATCGTCACCGGTGACACCTTGCCTGTTGATAATTAAGGTCGTTGTCTTATATCGGCACAAAAGAATAGTGTGGCAAGCAAGCCCTGTAGCCTGGTCTCAATAAATTATTCAAGGAAATCAACTGAACTGATTGCTTTATTTTTTTGTATAAGACAAGGTGTCCGGAAACAAGGCAGATCAGGCATAATGGGAACGTTTATACAGATTCATTGGAGAAGGCAAATGTATTGGCTGCTCATTTCGGTTCAAGTTCGCTCCTTCTCTAGTACTCTGGATCACTTCATTTCCACACGTGTGAAGTTGATGAAGTTGTTGCGTTACCAAAATCACTGGATCTGATACTATCTGCTCTTATATTTTAAGCGCTGCACAAACTTGGAAGCTGTCCCATGTTCAGTTAATTCTCAAAAAAAGAGATCCTTCTAATTCTAGACCAATAGAAATTACTTCCGTCCTGGCTAAGGCATTTGGAACATCTATAGATAGATACGCAATTTATAAAATATCTCAAATACAAACACATAATTTAAGATAGTCAATATGGTGCTCAACTGGTGACTTGATGACGTTCCTTATCGAACGCTAGAACCAATTTCTCCATAAGGAGTTGGAGGCGGCTATGCTACTTGAAAGCCAATAAGGGTTTCTCATTTGGATTTTCGACCGTTCCAGCTGGGCTACTTTGGATTGTATTATCCTTAAGTCTTATAACATCAGTTACCCACGCTGGTGGCCGAGCGGGCTGAAGCACACGTTCATAGATTTTGTTCTCTCTGGGCATGGTTTCAAATCTTACAGAGGGCGCACAGTGAAATTTTATGCCAAATATTGTGGCTCACTTGCAACATTTTGTCTGGTTAAAATTCCCAATCTCCTCTTCCCTAATTTCTCTCCGCCTAACCATAGAAAAAAGGATCTTACGTTAAGTTTATACTTCGTTTTCAATGGTCCATTAATTAGGCCCTAGTAATCATCTACATCTAGGAAAGAACTCAAATCTTCAGCTCATCTTTAATATTACTTACTAAAAGTCACTACGGGGAGGTCTAACCTAGCCATTTTCACGAATTTGCACACAATTAGGCGTTATAAGAAGGCCATTTCAGTAATAATGAATCAAAAGTACCAGCGATTGCAATGGCTATGATATCATGATTTAGTCTATCATAAAGCATTGCAACGATTGTGTTAGCTTTAAACCATCGTTTCAATCGTCTATATTTTATTGACTTATACTCGGGAGCCTTGGAACGAAGAACCATACGATGCCCAAAGTTGTCCTGGAGAGAAAATCATATGGGATCCGAAAACGTAGTAAACATGGCAGACTGTGATTTTTCAAGGTAAAAAAATGCCTTCTGGTATGGTATGTCCTTTCCTTGCGAAGATGTGTTCAAAATTACAAAATCTAGAGAGAAAATCATAGAGGAAGCTTAGACTTCTCGAGGGTGGCTGTAGTCGATAATGATGATGATGATGTTTTAAGTTATTCGTGTCGTATAATTCCGCGTTCTTTTGATATTCCTTTCAGACACATAAGGTTTATAGCTGTGGCATGGTATAAGAAGATTCACAGATTTAGACAAATTATTCCTGATTTTCTCAACTACGTGCTACTTTTCAGTAGTTCTTACAGACAATTCCTTTATTAATTGATATCCGAAATCGTTGTGTCTATACAAAAAGAATTGAGACAAAATAGTTTTTGATATTTCAGAAGAGTTTGTGGTGTATACAAAGAAATATAAATCGTCGACGCATATTTGCTATATGGTTACTTACACATTGGCAGGAGAAGTTCCCGATCTACATGTACTATTTCGAGCGACAGTATAGCCATTATGTAAAGCAGCCTCATAATAATAAACAATTATATCAATATCGGAGCTAAAGACGCGCACATCCCTGTAGACATATGATACGGCCAACATACTCATTGGCCCAAAATTCTTGACCGCTGGGCTAAAAAAAAACTTGTAAAATTCCTGGTTGCAAATCGCAAGCCCATACTTTTATACCAAATGGAATAATCTCAGGTTTAGCTTATTTTTATTGATTATGTTACCTTTTCTTAATATTATTTATCTGCGTTGAATGGAGAACACTTCAAAATATTTGTTATACAATTTTATCTGTTATGGAGCATTTTTGTGTCTAAATAAGTATCTGCGGATGTTACATTTTTTATAAATATGTTACTAAAACTTTAAATGTGTTTTCGCCAAAAAATAATATCTTTACCTAAATCTCTATTTACGGTATTTTTGAAAATATTAGCATGAATTCGAGAGGCCAGTAAAATTTAAAGAAACTGATTTGAATAACTTGGAAGCAATTTAATTTATAAATTGACGCCAAAACCAATAGATTGTCGTTTGATTTTGCTAATTTATTCAAATTCCATTAATACTTCCTCAAAGCCGTGAATACTTTTTCCACCTCAGGCTACACTTGTCATAATTTTACTAATTTGGTTGATCAACTGAAGACCATATATTTTCCCTTACACGCCACCGCCTACATAAACTTCGTTAAGAATCTATAAAAATTTGATGCGCGATAACAATCAGCCAGGAAATATCTTCGCGATTCAAAGAATGTGGGGAACTGTGGATCATTTATAAAATAAATTTTATTAATTGTGCCTATATCATCTTAAAGCGGCTCAGACGCCACGGCTTTTTTTATGTCGGCATTTTGTTGATAGCTAATTTATTCAAACTTGAGTCCAAAGCACACGACAAAAAAACTTTTTTTTTTCATTGGATAATAAAGATATCTGAAATTATTTAAATCCGTTATACTGACTACTAATCTCGTCCAATTTTTTGCTGTTTAAGTAATTCACAAACATTCGAAACTATGTTTGAATTAATTCGCGACTTTTTTCTTTTTAATTTTAGCACACTTTGACTGGACACAGTGGTAAAGTTATGGCGGCAAAATTCTTACAAGAACCTTCCAAAGTTGTTACAGGCAGCCATGACCGAACGTTGAAAATTTGGGATTTGCGAAGTAGAGCCTGTGTTGAAACAAAGTTTGCCGGTTCTAGTTGCAATGATCTCGTCACCACAGATAGCTTAGGATCAACTATTATAAGTGGACATTTTGATAAGAAAATTCGGTTCTGGGATACGCGAACCGATCACTCCGCCAATGATATTCTTCTGCCAGCCAGAATCACATCACTTGATTTATCAAAAGGTTCCCGCAAAAAAAAATACATCTCCTATGTGTTATTAATTGTAATATTTTTACAGACTGCAAATATCTTCTAAGCTGTGTTAGAGATGACACCATAAAACTCTTAGATCTACGCATGAACCAAATTGTTGGAAGTTTTTCGTAAGTAAATTGAACTTAATTTTTTGTATTTTTATTCAATAGAACTTGTTAAAATAGGACAAAGTTAACGAGAAACATATTAATAACAATTCAGTTCAGTTTCTCATGACAGAATCATTAATAAGTAAATATGTAATGCAAAAGTAAAGAGTTTTATATAAAGGAGAATTTTGTAAAGAGTTCAAATTTTAAAACTATGTCACATCAGTACAATTTCTTTTCATGCCGACGAGTTGAATATATTATTGCATATTAAATATCGTAAAAATTACAATATATATAAGCTATATATTTGTGTCTTCGGACACCAGTTATAGTGTTGCCTTAAATTGATAAATTGGTGAATCGTCCAATGAACATAAGAATATCTCTCGTATAAAAAAATCATTTCACATCCTCTTATGTCCCTCCATTTATTTATTTACACAATTATGAATTGAATCATGCATTTTGATAACTGGTGTATGCTTTTTTCCTTCTTTTTATAAATAACATCCATGGCATCTCTTCTGAACCTTTATTAAAATCAGGTAACAAGGTAACATATTGAATTTTTCCATACTAAAATGTCCTGCTTGTTGTTAACGCTAGCCAAATCTAAGTAAGAGTGTAGAATATATAGTCCAGTAAAAATAGATATTGAACCTCGGAAAAATTCGCATAGAACTGACAGATTTTAAAAACATTATTATAAATGATTTTAAAAACATTATTATAAATGAAATATCAAAAGGCCCTTCCGATCTCACTTGTGCTAAAAATTTTATTGAAGGTCAAAGGCAAAAAAAATTCCTAAACGGTAAGTGTTATCGTAAAAATGGTTATTACAAATTTTGTAGATCGTGCGATTCTCTACAAAAAAGGTCCTCACACTTTTTCTTTTTCGAATGAGTTTTCGTGAGATATCACGACTTCAGATATTGGAAAGTTCATGCTTCGCATAATATGCACGCTTTTCCACACCATCTTCGCGCAGTCTTTTTACGTGGTTACCCCTATAGGCATAATCCACCATCTATTCTGATCAAAGTGGCACTATAATCGATTTTTTAAAAATCAATTTCAAGCACACCTATTTCAAAAACAAAGTCAACCAAATCAAAATCAGCATCAACTATTTCAAGTATATGACAACTTTTTCAAGTTCAAATACAAATCAAATAAACTTCAACAGCAACCGTTTCAACCTGAAAAACAACTTCATCGATCGCAATTACAACCAATTCAAATTCAGCAACAACCAGTTCAATTTCAAAAACAACCACCTAAATATATAGTAGAAAAGTGATATTGTATTCGTAGCAATTAGCTCAAATATCAAAATTTTCAAATTCAAAAACAAACTTTCATTGAAACATTGCACTTTTAACATTTACGAGGGGTGGTCAAAAAGTTCGCTCAGTGATAGGGAAGGATGGTGAAATTAAACATTAAACTATTTTTCCTTTATAATATATTCTCCCTTAACCCTATCAAATAACTTGTTAATATCCTCAACAAAAAAAATGTCTTGGGAGTCAAAATAGGCCGAAATTGCCGACTTGACTTCATCAGCTCTTTTTTCATCTTTGGAAATAAATAATTGTCGCTTAGGGCTAGCTGTAGACTTTAGGGTGGGTGCGCAGTTGTTAAAAACTGCATCGGTAAATGACAGCTGTCGCAACATAGCTTGTGTGCACGGGCGCATTGTCGTGCAAAAGGAGCACACCTTTTGTCAGTCTTCCTAGTCTCTTTTCTTTAATAGTTTCATGTAATCGATCTAGCAAGGAAGCGTAGTAAATCCCGTTATGGAGACGCCACGTTCCTTATAAACAATCAAAAGGATACCTTTCGGAATATTTTCGCTATGATCTTTCCGGCCGATTGAGACACTTTATATTTTTCAGGAGGTGGTGTGCTGTTTTTATGCCACTGCATCAACTCTTGCTG